>CATIWO010760089.1:0-11874 GCA_949673435.1 Macaranga tanarius | reverse complement strand
TTCATGATTGCTAATTGAGTGACAATGATTTTGAAAAGGAACAAACTAAAAAAGCATTTTCTACTTTATGAATTGACTTGGGTATTGGGACAGATCCAATTTACAAAGAAGAAGTTATCATTTTGATAACCGCACCAAACGTAACCCTAAAAAAAGTATTTATGTGCATAATGCATGATATATAAGTGGGTTTTGATGTTGGAATTAATGGAGCTCATGTATTGTAGCTTGGCCATACCTATATACACATTAACAATATGCTGTTTTTTCATATATATATGTCAATCAGTTTTTTTTTTCTTTATAGATATCTTCAGTATATGTATGTATGCTGAGATTTTATGGACTATAGAGCGGAATAGTCCTCTCTCCATCAAAATATTGGTGTGTGGAGTACTCCTCATACCAAATACAATGTAAGACTAAATGTATACCTTTTATGCTCAATAAATAAAATTTGAAATTATTTATTTATTAATTTTGATTTTTTTTCACACATAGACTAAGCCTCAACAATAGATTTTTATTTATAAATAAGTGTAACGATTTCAACTTATCTATAGTAAACATATGTTATATATATTTTCTCTATTACATGTTGACCAGGTAATTAACCACAATATATATATATATATATTTCACTAAGTATTACCATGAAAATCAAAATTGAGAGAACAATGGAAGCAAAACCATTAATGTTAAGATCATTGATGTCCTTTGTGTTATTATTTTTTTTTAAAAAAAGAAGCTTATCTTGGCATTACTTAAATTGGTTGGTAGAAATATAGGTTGTGGATACGAATTAGAGAGGAACATATTCCCTTTATGCTTAGGACCATTGTGTCCCTCTTCATTTCATGGATTAGTTGTGAATTGTGACCTAACCTACCTAGCCAGCTTTTGGATGTATTTGCCATATCTGTCGGTGTTGCTCTTATGTCTTCGGTAATATTCATCAAAATTCCCCAAGTAAAGACAATTTTAGATACCAAATATTGGACATTGCATGTGTAATTCTCCTTGAGAAGTTAGATTGACATATTTTTGCTTTATTTTGATACTATTTTAGACAGTATTTAAATTTTAAAATACATCTCTTCTGGTATAATGTTGGTGCTAATCAGTTTTAGTTTGATTTGATGAAGCTACATTTTGTTCCCCAAAAAAATGAAGTTACTCGCATCAGTTTTAAAAGTTTTCTATAGTTATCAAAAAGAAACAAAAAAAAAAAGATATTGTATTGTTAAAACCTAAAGAGTTTAATTTAAGTGCCATAATCGTAACTGAGTATTAATTTACAATCAATAATTACATTATTCAAATTATATATCTTATAATATAGTATAAAAAATAAATAACATATCCCGCATGAATAGTCTAAGTGGCAAAAGATGTGGACATATATTGTGGAGACCAATGATCGATCTCTCACCCCCTTAATTTCCCCAATTGTGGTATTGAAAATTAACTACTTCATTTAGATGTTTAAAAAAAAAAAATAATAACTACTAAACTATTATCTTACTACTATATATAATAAATTTTAAAATACAGATATAATTTTTTAAATGTAAAAGCAGTGCATAAAAACCTGATTTAGGCAATAAATTCCCTGAATTTCATAGTTATTTTTTAAAGCAATTTCATAGGTATGTGCTAATGGGTTGATGTGGTTTTTATACAGGGCAATTTACTAATGGTCCATGAGATTTGTCCTAATTCATTATTCCGTTCATTCATTTTTAAAAGTCAATTAAATCCCCATCAGATTTGATTCCACTAACTATTTCCCTCATCTATTAAATTTTTATATAGTAATCTGTTAGTTTTATATATAAAGACATTTTTACCCTTCTATGACATCCATTTGTTTTAGATATAAGGACCTTTTTACTATTTCTCAAAAAAAAAAAAAAAGACCTTTTTACTATTGCTCAAAACAAAAGACATTTTTACTCTTTTGTGACTTAAATATAGACTTTTAATTATTTTATTTTTATTAAATTTAATCTTTTTTCATATAAAAAAATTAAAACTTCTTATTTCATTATATATTTGAGTGTGTCCATTTTCATGAACAATTTTCTCTTTAAATTCTTATTGATTTCGATTTCCTACAATAAAAAAAAGAGAGATTGAGCCAAAAATAATTAAAGAGGAGATTTGGGCACGTACTTTAACATATTTTCTTTTTAGGTTCCATCATCTGGACATCTTTTTTTTTAATTTTTTTCAACATTTATATTTTTGTTTATATTATCAATAGAAATTAATGAATAAAATCAAAATTATTTATCAAATTTAAGTGAAATTCAAAAAAATACTCAAATTAAAATTATTAGAAATAAAAAACAAGATCACAATAATACAAAATTATTATAAATCTAAACAAAATCACAGATAATACAAAAAGCAAACTCATAATATTTATCAAGAACAAATAATACAAAAGAAAATAATCAAAATCACAGATTTGTTTTCTTTAAAACAACCACAGCCACAAGAAATCAAAAACCCACAAAGCTCAGACATCATCAATAGCATAAACAACAATAAAGATCACAGTTCTTCGGTAGCCACTAGATGGCAGCAACAGGCGACAGCAAAATCAAGCGGTGGTTGCAACAAGCGGCGGTAACAAGTGGCATGTTGTAGGCGGCAGTAGGGGTGTTCACGCCCTCCGAAATAGCCGAACCAAAAATCAAACCGACACTATTTAGTTCGGTTCAGTTTATATTTTTAGAATTTTTGAATTTTTTGAATCGAACCAAATTGAACTGAAATTTGGTTCGGTTTAATTTTATAAAAAAAAATGTAAGTTAACCGATATAACCGATTATTTATTTATTTTTTATTTTTTATTTCTAAATATTTTTAAAAAATATATACAAATTTAATATAAATATATAAATACATTGGTTCGGTCGGTTTATGTTTAATGTTAGTTCTATATAAACAAGTTGAAAAATATGAAACAAGTTGAAAAAAAGGGATTTTGGCTTAATTTATAAATTTAAATAGTTAAAACCCATAAAACCGAACCGATCAAAAACCGAACCAAAAATTTTGGTTCGAAATAGGTTCGGTTCTACAGTGCAATTCGGTCTGTTCGGTTTCATATTCTTGAAATTCGGTTATTTCGGTTCGGTCAGAAAAACAGCCCAAAACCGACCGAACCGACCGATGAACTCCCCTAGACGGCAGTTGTAGGTAGGGGTGTTCATCGGTCAGTTTTGGGCTATTTTTCTGATCTAACCGAAATAACCGAATTTCAAGAATATGAAACCGAACCGACCAAATTGCACTGTAGAACCGAACCTATTTCGAACCAAAATTTTTGGTTCGGTTTTGTGGGCTTTAACTATTCAAATTTATAAATTAGGCCAAAATCCCTTTTTTTTCAACTTGTTTCATATTTTTTCAACTTGTTTATATAAAACTAACATTAAACATAAACCGACTGAACCAACATGTTTATATTTTTATATTAAATTTGTATATATTTTTAAAAAATATTTAGAAATATAAAAATAAATAAATAATCGGTTATTTCGGTTATCTCGGTTAACTTATATTTTTTTTATATAAAATCGAACTAAACCAAATTTCGATTCAATTCGGTTCATTTAATTTAAAAATTCTAAAATTACAAACCGAACCGAACTAAATAGTGTTGGTTCAGTTTTCGGTTCGGCCATTTCGGAGGGCATGAACACCCTAGTGTTGCCCATAGACTTAATAAATAAAAAAAATAACAAATTTTTAAAGTTAATTTTTTTTTTTGAGAATCTTAAATAGTCTAATAATAAAAAATTTTATTTTAATATATTAGGAGGTTATGAATTACCTCCATCCCTCCTCCAAATAAAAAAATTTCAATAAAAATTTTATATACATTAAAATTTTTTTAAATGCATTAGATCAACATAAATAAATAAATATATATATATATATATATATATTAAAAATACACTAGCATCAAGAGTAGTGGCTCACACACACAAAATGAGGTTGAAGCTATTTTAATTTTTTAATGTGAGATATATTTATATTTTTTAACACTAAAATTATTCAAAAATAAAATTTATACATAATTTATCTCCAAAATACTGCTACTATTATTATTATTATTTTAAAAAAATTATAAATACAAAATTAAGCTAATTGGAATAAATGTTATTTAAAAGATACAATTTGGTTATGAGGTGTCTTCTTCAATTCCAAAAATGTCAAGAGTCCATTGGATGCTCTACTAAGGAAAAAAAATCCAAATAGATATCAAAGAAGCAAAGGAGAAAAAAATTAAAGAAAGAGGCAATCTCTATAATTAAACACCACATCTTTCTTTAGACAACAAGACCCAAAGCCAAGAACAACAACAATAACAAAATCACTCAAACAAGCGCTATTAAGAAACAGATATACACAGAATTTTATATAAACATAAAGGTTGTATGTGTTGTTTTTTTGGTGTCAAGTCTTAATCAATCATTTGGACCTTCTTAGATCCAAATTGAACCAGATATCAACTACCCAACTTCTCTTTTATCTTCTCCTCTTCTCTTCTTGTGTTTTCTTTTTGACTTCACTGACTGAATTGTGAGATGAGATGAGATGAGATGATTCTTTGTATTGAATGATACAGTGAAAGTGAACTTTGGAGTGTAGATTTCTTGGTTTTTGGCAAGTTGGTTTGTTTCTTGAATTCAAAACAGCATCAGCATTAAAACCCATGTCTGGAAATTTTGCTCACCTCATGGTTCGAAGCTGGTCCGGTAAGTTGTTTGCATTTTTTATTTTGAGTTCTTGATTTGCTGCTTTTTATTGTCTTTGTTAGTTTTCTGGGTGTATTCTTTTTTGCATGAAGATATGTATGTTTTTTGAAGTTTTTTTTTATTCTTTAGATGAATTGGAAAAAGAGTAAAGACCCGTATGTATAAATCAGAAGTGAAGTGATTGTTCGATTAGTTTTGTTGTATTTCTTTCTTTTCAAGACAATGAACTAAATGTTTGATGATGTTTTTTTTATAATGATAAATGGGCTTGGCAGTTGAAGTTTTGCAATTATAAAGATTTTTCTTTTATTGGTAGTAGTAGTAGTGTTTTCAGTTTAATCTGAACTTGCAATAAAATTGAGAAAAAATCGTGACTTTTGTTTGGTAGGGTTTATTGGATCTCTATGTATTGCATTTTGTTAATTGCAGCATTATCTTGGAGATAAAAAGAAAAGAGAAAGTGAGGATGAGGAACAAATACAGGAAATCAACAGCTTTCCCTTCCAATGCAGGGAACAGATGTTCTCTTTCTGTTGTGGTGTGGAGCTTGGTGGGATTTCTACTTTTTCTTCACTTGTACTCCCTTGTTGGTCACAATGGTGGAAAAGGTGGAGAGATTCGATTTCATGGAGGTCATCACCCTCGCATCCGTGAACTTGAAGAGGTGGAGGAAGAAAACATCCAAATTCCCCCACCAAAGGGAAAAAGATCCCCACGTGCTGCAAAACGAAGACCTAAGAGGACAACCACATTGATTGACGAATTTCTTGATGAGAATTCCCAACTTAGGCACATATTCTTTCCTGGTATGAAAAGTGCTATAGATCCAATAAATGATACTGGGAACAATAGCTTCTACTATCGTCCTGGGAACATTTGGTTGGATACTGAGGGAAATCCTATTCAAGCTCATGGAGGAGGTGTTTTATATGATGAAAGATCAAAGACCTACTATTGGTATGGAGAGTACAAAGATGGACCTACTTACCATGCTCATAAAAAAGGAGCAGCACGAGTAAGTAATTTCATTATCTCCTGCAATTTTAGTTACATTTTTTGCAGCAGTTGCTGTTTCTCTGTCCAAATATTGTGTTTTTTATATCTCCAACTTTTATCCTATTCACATATGTTGGGATGATGTAGCTAATGCTTGTTAATAATGTTCTTCTCTGGTGTGTTGCTACTTACCGTAGTGAAGCTTAAACTCACCGGAAATTTATAGTTTTATACTGAAGTCTGAACCACAAAATCATTATGTTCTAGACTGGTTCATTTCTTGATATGGAATTTATCAGCCTAATGATGGATTCTGTACCACTGAATTAGTTTCAGCTTTGATAACCACTCCTAGGATTCCAGGGTTTAAGTGGTATTTTTGGCATTTTCTGGGACAATTTAGATGTCGTTTCAGGTTTCTGTTCCTTTAGGTGTGCTGTATCAATCATTTACCTGGAGTGAGGGTAGGTAGAGCAGATAGTTAATCAATTGATATTCTATTTTCTCTCTTAAATCTGGTTGGCTTCCATTTATGTAAATTTTGTTCAGATTGGATAGTTTCAAGCAAGAATCTGCTGAGGCGTGGATGATTATGTTTTGTGACTTAGATCTAATATAAAGTTCATAATGCTAACAAAGATTCAGCCTGCAAATGTATGTTCAATATCTTGTCCTATTTATTTGAACCTATTATACAACCTCGTCTAAACCTTAAGAGCGTTGCTTGACAGTTAAATCTTAGAATTTCTCTAGCTATATCATGTTTTAAAAGCCCTGTTGGCTGGATAAATATGTGATTTTCTCGCACCTATACACAGCATAACTTAGGTCGCATGCTTTCACCTTACCATTCTTAGAGACCAAGGTTCAGTTGGTGGTAATGGAACTTTTGGGAGCACTATATGATACTAAATTTTTCTATGACTTGGATGCGTCATTTGTTACCATTGGCTATTCAGAGTGAGATTTTGTGTCCTTCTAGTGGGATTTAGCAATGTTGTGCCAGGAGATAGGCAAGACAATGTTTACATCAATGAGAAGAGATTGCAGTCAGGTAATTAACCAGGTGATGTTCTGTTTACTCTTCCAAATTTTGATCGCCTCTTATTGTCCAAGTTCTGATTGGACATCTTCAAGCAACTATATGGGTCTGACGAACTCCTACTAAGAGGGCAGTAGTGAGTTTGTTGGAATGAAGTCATTATAGTACCAGTAAAGAGACTGTGGCCATAAGAGTGATGCTGGCTATCCAATCCATATTTATGTCGACCAGCATATCTGCATGTTTAAGAATGCATTAATATGAAACTTGTAAAGTTCTCATTTTCTGATCAGGTCCACAATCACTTAGCCTGCAATAGAATATGCATTATGTAGACTGTGTCTTTTCATTTTCTTGGCCCTTTGGCACAATCAAGCATAAATCTTTGAAAAGATTTACTTGCTTTTGTTGTGCATGTGACTAGGCCATGCTCAAAAAATACCTACTAACCATAAGATTTTGCAATTCTCTTTTTCACCAACTCAACATGTCTTAGAACATATGCTTTTATATTCTTATTTTCGTTCATAAGATATAAGGTGTATCAGTATAGTACTTATATTTTTACTCTTTTCTACAAGGTTAAATTTTTAGGTTGTTTAGTTAATGTTTTTATAACCTTGACCAAGTAGTCCAAGGTAAAAATTAGGGTGCCTCAAATTACCAATTAAACTTTTAGCCCAAGATGGACACGGGCCTGTGCTTATCTGCTCATTCAAGTCCAAGTCCAATGGATATTTTTGAAAGAAATGATTATTGGAGAGATAAACTTTGTTCTTAAGCCTTTTCAAGTTTGAGATAGTAAGTAAAGTTGTTTCTGCAACTTTGAGCTTTTTATATTGAGAACCCTGTTTACATGGTTCTAAAACCTATTTGATCAGATTTGAATTAATAGGGATGAGGAGCCTAGTATATTTGAGCTTTTAGGTTGTGTGTTTCAATATAAACATTTAGTCTTTTGCTTCTAAGGCATATGTTGCTTGTGTCATGTCAAATAGATGGACTAAGCTATCAAATTATTCTATTTATCCTATTCAAATACCTGTTTAACAATGTGAAACTTTTCCATGATCAAATTGGTTGAACTTAGACATGTGTTACTAATTATTGTGGTAAAAGAATTAGGTGTTCTATATGTGATAGAGTTCTCTTGAATTTTCCTAAAAATGTCATCATGCAATTATATGTTACTTAAATGCGTTTTTTTAGGTTTAAATATCACAGTTATCATGGTATAGCATATTTAAGCATGTTATTGTTATGGTTCAAATTTGCTATTGTTCAGTCGTGCTTTTAAGTGTTGTCATGGGATGTTCATGAATGTATTGACCTTTTAATTTATCTAATATGCATCAGAAATTAACAATCCAAGTGAAACATTTTAATAAATTTCACACTGTGCTTGTGGGAAAGGAAAAGAGAAAGGAAGAAAATGGGTTTGATAAAATAGATTAGTTTCCTTCATTTAATATATTTAACCCATAGATTATGTTAGATAAGCTTTCCTTCCCTCTTTTCCTCCTACATAATAGTTTTAGCATACTGCGGTGTTGTTTTCTTGAATGGTTTTTGAGATGCTCTTTCAAATCAGGGCAGATAATTTGTCTCAATATGGACATGTAATATAGAACTTTCCTCAAGTTTGCTTGAATTATTTTTTATATGTTCTAAAATACACTTACTATTTCATAGAGATGTTACAGTTAGAAAAGTAACTTTCTATGTATGTTTTTTTGATAGGAATATTGCTTTTTCCATAAATATATAGTATTTTGTCCAGAACAAGTTTGTTGAATTACTTGGATATGTTGTTTTAGAATATATAGAATTTTTTTTGCAGGTATTTATTGAGGCATTTAAAATTTCCATGACATAGATGTGAATCCATTGTGTCATGAGATATATGTGAATCCATTGTGTCAGGAGATATCTGTGAAACCATTATACCTTCAGTTACGCTACATGGTTGTGTTTATGAATTTTAAGTATGTGAGAAGAATAAGTACACCACTTCATCAAATTCATGATTTTTTTTATAATGATGACTCATTATTCTGGATTTTAACCCGATTTCGTGTGCATCCAAATAAAAGCCATTTAAACACGTTTCTAGTCTTGGCGCTAGAATTTATCATGTTACAGCTTTTATCTTGTTGTCTGATTATATTCTTATATATTCTGTTATTCAAACACGTTTGTAGTATTGGGACCAGAAAATATCATGGTATAACTTCTGTCTCGTTTTCCCTGACTTTATACACATATTTCTGTTTCCTAGTTGTCTTATACTTTAGTTAGCTTTCTTATTAGCGCGCACATAACAAATTTTGTCCATGACTTGTACACATAACTCATTAGCGTCTTTGTATACTCTTTGATTCAGGTTGATATTATAGGAGTTGGTTGCTATTCCTCCAAAAACCTCTGGACATGGAAAAATGAGGGGATTGTATTGGCAGCAGAAGAGACGAATGAAACCCATGACCTGCACAAATATAACGTGCTTGAGAGGCCTAAAGTGATCTACAATGACAAGACAGGAAAATATGTAATGTGGATGCATATTGACGATGTTAACTACACTAAAGCTGCAGTTGGTGTTGCCATTAGTGATTACCCAACTGGTCCTTTTGATTACCTCCATAGTAAACGGCCCCATGGATTTGAAAGCAGAGATATGACAATCTTCAAAGACGATGACGGTGTGGCTTATCTTATATATTCCTCTGAGGACAATAGTGAACTTCACATTGGACCACTTACGAAAGACTATCTCGATGTCACACATGTTATGAGAAGGATTCTTGTTGGACAAAAAAGGGAAGCCCCAGCAGTCTTTAAGCATCAGGGAACTTACTACATGATCACATCAGGGTGCACTGGCTGGGCACCAAACGAGGCTCTAACCCATGCAGCTGAGTCAATCATGGGGCCATGGGAAACTATGGGAAACCCATGCATTGGAGGAAACAAAATCTTCCGACTAACAACATTTTTTGCACAAAGCACATTTATAATTCCTTTGACAGGGCTTCCAGGTTCATTTATTTTCATGGCAGATCGGTGGAATCCTGTTGACTTGAGGGATTCAAGATACGTATGGTTACCTTTGATAGTTGGTGGACCTGCCGATCGGCCACTTGAGTTTAATTTTGGATTCCCAGTATGGTCAAGATTATCAATTTACTGGCATAAAAAGTGGAGGCTCCCATCTGGTTGGAGAGGGTTGAAATGACAAGTTTATATCTTATTTAATGTATCATATTGAAATGCTCTTTGCATATTCTTTCACTCTACAGTATGACTGCCTCAACAACATTTCTTAAAAAACCCTTTGATTTTAGTCATAAGTCCCTGTATGTAGGTGATGTTAATATTAGCTTTGAGGGTTTGATGTTTGTTGTAAGAAATAATCCTCCAATTGGAAATTTTGCTAGAAACATTACTTTACAGTACACCAATTTCTGTTAGCTACTCTATTCATGCAAAATCTGTACTTGAGAGTCAAGGTTGCGAGAGAATGTGAAGAGTTCAGGTTTGTCATCAGAATCAAATGACAACAATACTCACGTGGGGAAATTCTTGCTTACTCTGTCTGTATTACATTTTGCAGTTGCATTGGTAACATAAAGACATGAGTCACATTTTTATTGGTCAGATGCAAAACATCTGGAATATATGTCACAAATTCAATTTGTAATAGTAGGATGTAATACATTTTGTAGTAGTAAGGTGTAATACATTGCTACTGGGGTCTGGCCCAGTGGCAACATGTTTTTTTTGAAGCATGTTGAGGGGGGCGGTTCGAGTCCCCCCTCCCCACTTTAAGTGGCAGATAGTAAGATGAGGTTTGATCCCTCTCCTTCTGTTCTCCCAGGCAAAAATCTTCATGCTGATAGTCAATTCGATCAGGTTTAATAAAAAATTAGAATGTTTTATTTATTGTCCTTTTTTTTAGAAAGTACAAATAGAGGATGGAGGTGAGGCTATGACTCAATCCTGAGTCCCGCAGGGAGGGTGTCCGTGGGCACTTTGACTATTTGGCTAAAGCCGCGCAACCTATTTATTGTATTGAAATTTAGTTATTCCTACTCATATATTAAACCAATTTTGCAAATGATTAGGCCATGATTATGGAAATTTTTGTGCATTAATTGCTATTAAACTTTGTACTGTCAGCTGATTAAGTGATGATAATCACTGAACTAAAGAAGTTTCAAACTACTTTTGCCAAAGTTGATAAGAGCCATAAAAATTGCCTAAGATGACAGAAACAAAATGGGAGTTAGAAGACATGATCATTGTAATGTTTTGTGGCATAAGTGTTAACAAACCTAACTCAGCAACCACTTTCTCTTGGTTACAATTTTTTATACCTACCATGAAAATAATATATGAAGCAACCAACAATTACTTGATGAACTGATAGAAAATTGTTCTCATTTAAATAATATTTAAAATTCGAGTAATAGTACATGTAGTCATATTAAATTTACAGTAAATTAATTGTTGAGAAATTTGTGTCACGTTTATGATTCTATCCGAATCCCCTAGTCAACTATGAATATTAATGATTTAGAGAAAATATATATATGAAGCAAGTCTCACAAACAAAAAAAGAGGATGGTCCCAATTCCATTCCATTGAAAACGTTAAAGAGTAGCATAATGGATGACTCCAAGGACAATGACCCCAATTCTCATCTCCACGGAGTGGTTAGATGGAAATTCATTTTTTAAAAAGTTCAATTATCAAAATATTTATTCTTTTCCTGTTCTTGCCGTGTGTAATTTCATACATTTTTAATTATACTTTATTTTATAATTAGTATACATCTTAGTCATTTATACAGAAAATTATGTTTCTGTCATTTTCATTTATTATAAATTTTAAGAAAACATACACGCAAAGCTTGCCATATTATCAATTGATTTTCCCTCTTTATATTATTTAATCATTCATTTATTAAAAAATTCATCTCATTATAATCTAATGCCACGAAGGCACAAACTAAGGTCACAAATTGACCTACTGAACAATAGTGGAAATTTGCGAGAGTGG
>CATIWO010759981.1:0-13057 GCA_949673435.1 Macaranga tanarius | reverse complement strand
ATTTTATGATAATATAATTAATTTAGATTTATTTTAGTGTTATATAGTATTTCTAAAAAAAGTACAAAAAATTTCCAAAGTTTAATATAAATTTCCATAAAATTTTAAAAATGATATGAAAATTTTTTTCGGTATGGATATATCCATTGATATATCCATAATTTTAAAACCTCGATATGATATATGATATCGATATTTAAATCCTTGCATATAGGACAAATAAATCAGGATCCCCAACCCCCTTATAGGTATGATTATTAGCCTCATGAGATTGATCAAATATTTTTTATGTCATACCTTAGAGAAAATGGGAATAAATCTTCGGCCTGTCCAAAGGCCCATGTATTCTAAGTAATATCGTAACTGGATTGACAAAGTGTTTATTTTTCTAAGAGGGTATAAGGTGCTCGAATTTGTGCTGCTTTTTAGAGACGAGTTGAAATAGTCCATCATGGAGCATATTTCCCAATTTTTTATTTAATGTGGGGAAGCTGTAGCAAATGATATGTGAAAATTACGGTTGTTCTGTAACTCTCTAATAAAATCAGCCTTTACTTGGTACACTCATCTTCTATCAAATTCTAACAAAACATAGAAAGAGTTGGAAGAGAAATTTTATATTAAGTTTTATCGGCCTCTGCCTAATATTACTTTGGTTGATTTGGCTTAGGCATAATAAATGCTTGGGGAGTTAGTTAAAGAGTTTATAACTAGGTTCTAGAAACTTAAGGCTTGATATCAATTGTCCTTGAATGAAACCGAATATATTCCTTTAGTTGTGAAAGGCCTTAATTATTCAATGAGGAAACACTTTGAAGGCATTACTTTTGAGATTTATTTGAATTGACAAATCGGGCTATAAGCTAAGAAAGGCTTTTGAAGGGGAAAAACCAATGTCAAAATTCGTCCAAGTGTACATATTATAGTTCAACGTATGAGATATCTCATTTAGAGGAAGATTTGGCCTCTGACTCAGAGGGGGAAGTATTAATATCTCAGAATATTTGGGAATAAAAACTAATGAATGCCAAGCTTTAAGCAGGTCAAGTCCTATTGAGGATAAAAAGAAGCCTTTAAAAGGAAATCAAATTACAAAAGGAGTATTCTTTCAATTTTACTAAGTTCAATGATATATTTGACTGTTTGCTTAATGATGGATAGATTAAATTATTTAAAGGCCACATTATTTTACCTATTAAAGAGGGATCAAAAAAGGAATACTGCAAATGGCATAACTCTTGAAAGCACTCTACGAATAATTATATAGTTTCAGGAATGTGATTCAGAGGGCAATTAACGAAGGTAAATTGCTTTTCCTGAGTAAAGGCAAAGGTGTAGCTTTTGATGCCTTAACCCCTTTCATTGTAATTAATATGACCCATACCAATAATCTAATAGTATTAGGAAAAGGTATACTGCAACCACCTCAGCTTAATAGGCCAAAATTGAGGATAAAAATCCATTTCCATGAATTAGACTAAGAAGGAAAGAAGGAAAGAAGGGTCAAATTAGTTAAGGAAGAAGTAGTCAATTGCCCCTCTTGTTATACAACTTTTAGCCATCAAGTTGAATAGCCTACTCGGCTTAACAGAGGTCAAGTTAAATGAAGTCATTCTCAAAATGAAGTCCTTTAGCCAAACCCTAAAAACTTCAAACCAAAAGCAACTACTGAATGGAAAAGACATTAGCCTAGGCCAAATGTATTTAAGAGAATATGGTATCCAACTGAAGATGGAAAGGCTCATATAACCAAGACCTAGAAGAAAAGAATGTAACCACAAAAACAAGTTGTAAGAGCTCAAATAATTGATGATCAGTCAATCTAAAACCAAATAAAGCAGGTTTGGTTAAAAAAGAGCCAGTTTGCTAAAGATGCACACTTGAAGGATGGGCAAGCCTTTAGAACTTATCCCATAAAATGTATGGGGTATAGATCCTTATGCAAAACCTTTCTCTAACTTTCAGTTGCATAGAAGGCAAGGTTACTAAGGTAGGCCATAATGGCATTGGTCAGTTAAAGAAGGAAAAATTAAATAAGGAACTTTATAATATGGTGAATCAAGTAATAAGGGAAGTATCAATGTAGAAACTCTTATAAATACCTTTCGGTTAAAACTTAGATAGAAATCAACACTTGATGGGATATTATTGAGCTTAATAAGGATGAAGTTGATAGAGGTCTTAGGGCATCATTAATAATACCATAGCTTGATAGGATGATGAGTAAGCATATCAGGCCACTCTACATCAAGACTAATATTAATAAAGTTAACTAAGAGAGTTCTAGTGGACAATGGGGCTGGTGTTAATATTCTACCCATAGTTACCTTAAAAAAAAGTCAATCTGGATATCAAAGACCTTGAGAAAACTTATGTATTTATGACTGACTTTGCTAGTCGTGATCGCCTTACTAAAGGGTTTATTATGTTGGATGTAAAGGTTGCAAGGCAAGGCAAAGTAAATCTAAAGGGTTATTTATCCTTAGTGTATAAACAAATTACACCATACTGCTAAGGTAAGATTGGATTCATTCTAATTCTTATATTCCCTCATATATGGAGGGATAAAGGTGATATGGAAATAGTGCATGCTGATCTTAACTCATTTGGTGCTGAAGCATATTATATTGAGGCACTAATGTATACTTTGGCCTTCTTAACATTAAAATGGCATGTCATTCAAGCTCCAGATTAGCCATTACTTAATTTCACACTGAAAGGCTGATCACTTATTATAAAAGATTTAAATAAAGATGAACCAAGTGCCTTTGAATTATTCTATAAAAATTAATGAACCACCATAAGTTAAATTGGTCGAGTGTGTATTTAAAGATGAAGGACAAGATCTAATAGGCCAATTAAAAATTGAAGATGTAGTGATATCGACTAAGAAGCTTAGTGATGATCTTATTAAGATAGAAGACCCCTTGAAGGAAGTTAATTTAGGATCTAATACTGACTATAGACCAATAGTTATAAGTGCACAATTATAGCCTGAGTGTAAAGTAAAGCTTATCACCCTCTTAAAAGAGTACAAGGACTGTTTTATGTAGAACTATGAGGATGCTTAGACTATACTAAAATTTAATTGAACATGAACTACCTGCAAAGCTAGGGTTTTGGCCTCATATTCAACCTCTAATGAGAATGTATATGGAAGTTGAAAAGTTAGAACATGATGAAATTAAGCATCTGACTAATGCTGACTTCATTAGAAAAGCACAATTTACTAAACATCTCTCAAATATTGTGCTAGTTGTAAAGAAGAATGGAAAAATTAGAGTTTGTATAAATTTTAGAAATTTAAACCTAACAACTCCTTAAAATGAGTACCCTATGCTGATGGCTGATATGCTTATTGATGCTGCTGCAGGACATAAATTCCTGAGCCTTATGGATGGACATTCGGGCTATAATTAAATTTTTATTAAAAAAGAGGATGTGAGTAAGACAACCTTTAAATGCCTTGGAGCACTGGGCAGTTATGAATGGGTAGTTATGCCATTCAGTCTCAAGAATGCTAGAGCTATGTATCAAAGAGCGATGCATAAAATCTTTATTGATCTGAAAACATTAATGAAGGTGTATATAGATGATGTGATAGTGAAATCTCATGCTGATCTTGATCATCTACAACATCTCTGAGGTGCTTTTGACTGAATGTGCCTTCACTAGCTCAAGATGAATCCTTTAAAGTATGTTTTTAGTGTTTTAGCAATTAACTATTTAGGATTCTTAGTGCACCAAAAGGGGATGGAAGCAAACAACAACAAGGCTAAAACAATAATCCAAGCTATACCTCTAACGCCCAAAAAGGTGCTTTAAAGGCTGATTGAACATATCAACTATCTTAGAAGGTTCATTTTAAATTTAGCAGGTTGACATCACCCCTATTAAAACTTCAAAATAGAGAGGAGTTTATTTGGATTGAAGAACATCAACATACCTTTAATCAGATAAGGGCATGATTAACACATCTTATGGTCATAATTACTTTAAGGCCGAACTTGCTTTTAGTATTATACATTTCAGCCTCTAAAACCTCACTTAAAAGTATGCTTGCACAGGGAGCAAGAAGGATTTGAAAGGGCAATTTATTATATCAGTCGGACACTTACGAATATAGGTATACGCCAATTGAGAAACTTTATTTATATTTATACTTTTTATATTGCAAACTTAGATACTACATGTTACCATCAGTCATCATGGTAGTGAGTAAGGCCAATATAATTAAGTATATGCTTACCAGACCTTTCTTGAGGAATAAGTTGGGGAAATGGACTTTGGCGTTATCTGAGTTCACTTTGCAGTTATCTCCCAAAAGGCTGTTAAAGGCCAAGTGCTTGCTGACTTCTTGGTTGACTATTCATCCACGTCAATATAAGAGTTTGATTTATGTGAATTTAAAACTTAATGGGTTTAGTTTGATAGGTCTATATCAGCATCAGGCTTGGGGATAGGTATTATTTTTTTTATCACCCTTTGGAATTAAAATAATGCTTTTCTTGATACTTGACTTTGGCTATACTAATAATCAGGCCGAATATAAAACACTAATAATTGATCTTAAAATCTTGGCAGAGTTGAATGTGCAATATATTCACCTATTTAGTGACTCATTACTTGTGGTCAAATAAATTTTTGAAGATTGCAAGTATGAATCAGCTATACTAGGGGCATATTACAATAAAGTCAGACACTTAATGGCAGGTTTTCTAGAGTTCTAAGATTGAATATGTAGAGAGGAGTCTTAACTCGGAAGCTAATAATTTGGCTCAATTAGCTTTAGGATATACTGAAAAATTGGAGCAAGTTCCTATGATAATTCAACCTCAATCTTCTCAAGTAAAGGCCAAATTAAAAAAAGTGTATAATGAGGATTGATTTAAACACTGATTGGTGTATAGAAGTCATTGAATGCATAAAGGATAAGTCTAAGGGAGCTTCATGAAGGATTTAAACTTTGGCCTTAAAAATATTCTTTTGCGATGAAAAATTATTTAGAAGGACAGCCAATGGCACTCTACTCAAATGCATTAGTTAAAAAGAGGCTATACTAGTTATGGTTGAAGTTTATAAAGGAATAGAAGGAGCACACTAAGCTGGACTAAAGATGAAATGGCTTATTTAGAGCTATGGGTATTTTTGACTAAATATGAAAAATGATTATCTAGATTATATAAAAGGATGTGAGAAATGTCAGAAGAATGGCCCGATTTAGCATATACCTGCTAGTGAAATCCATTTGGTCATCAAACTGTGGCCTTTTAGAGGATGTACGATTGATGTAATTAGTAAAATTTATCCTTATTCCTTTAAAGATCATTCTTTTATAATAGTTGCAACTGATTACTTCACTAAATGGGTTGAGACTATTTCTCTCAAATCAATCAGTAAGCAAGAGGTGATTAGATTCATCAAAGAGCACCTACTATATAGATTAGATTCTACTAAATCTAATAACCAATCAGGAATCCATTATCACAGGGAAAGAAATAGCTTAATTCGCATCACACTTCAAGATTAAGTGGTTATATTCCACACCCTATCATGCACAAACCAATGGACAGGCCCAAGCTATAAATAAAGTCATAAAGCTAGTGATTAAAAAAGTCAATAAAAAAGAATCCAAGAACTTGGCATACCATTTTAATAGAAGTCCTTTGGGTGATTAGAACTATTAAAAAATTGGCCATATCCACAACATCTTTTAGGCTTGCATATGGTTATGATGCCATATTACTAATGGAGTTAATAGTGGATTTTTTAAGGAGGCAATTACAACATAATATAACAGTCAAAGACTACATTTATAGCATGTTGCAGGAGTTGGAAGGAATTGATGAACATCGATTAAAAGCGTATGATTAAATTCTCATTCAGAAGAAACAAATTGAATGAGCTTATAATAAAAAGGTAAAAGTCAAGACCTTTAAAGAGGGTGATTTGGTTTAGAAGGTCATATTACTAATTAGTCATAAAGAGGCTTACTTTGGTAAGTGATGTCCGAATTTGGAAGAAGCTTTTGTTGTCATGCAAATTTTAAAAGGTGGTTCTGTTAGTGTAGATGTGCCCTATGGCCATTCCTGTATATAGACATTGTATATTTATCCCTTTGGCAATAAAATATTCATTTAAATCAAAGTGTTTGTTTATTTGAGTATTTCCCCTTAGTATTATGTTAAATGAGTTTATTGTCAAGAGTTGATATTATGAGTGACAAACTTATTTGAATGTTCATAGTCATTGGTTAATATATGGGTACTATTAATCCCTAGACTATCACCTCTGTCTATTTTCCTTGATCGGTATGTGATATCGATAGTGGGAGGTAGTGAGTCCCATGCTACTTGATATGAGATATTAGCATAGACACGTGGATACTCATATTATGGGTGGATCAAACATGTGACATAAGATTTGTGATTGCATGTATATTCACATAAGTCAACAATTAAAATCTTGGACATAATGGTGCATATGGTCCTTCGACCTGAGGCGATACGTTCATCCACATATGGTTGGTTAGAGTTTATTACCGCTTACATACCTATGGTAGCCACGTGTGGGTATATGGTGTGTGGTGGCTTTAGTTGGTTATATATAGGGATGAGTGATGGGCCAAGATGGAATTCATTACTTGGAGTGAACTAGGATAAGATCCTATGTTATCTAAGTCATTTTTTATGAATAAGTACGTGGCCAGGTCAAACTTGACTTACCCAAAGAGTTTCGATGCTAGAAAGAGTTTCTAGTAGAAGTCATGTTTTATTGAGAATTGAACTTGAGATGAGGTCATATGATTGAGGCAATTAGAGTTTGACTAAACTGTGACTCTAGCCAATATCGAGATCTTGTAATGAAGGGACATTTAGTGCACGGTAATTATGTTATGTGGTTTTTGTGGATCTACATAAAGCATTCATTTCTATTTGGGTAGTCATGACATCTATGTTAGGAGTCACTCACGACTTATAGGAACTAAATGTGATTACTTGGGATTTTCTCATTTAGGATGGAAAGGTATTTCCATAATATTAAGTGTTAATATTATTTTCCATTGCCATTTAGACTTGAACCTAGTAAGTCACACACACAAGAGTTTCACTTGTGGAGATTAATATTAATTTGATTAAAGAGTTTAATTAATCAATTAAATTCATTGCATTGGATTTGCACGTTTGTGGGGATCTAACATATCCCAAAATCTAAATTCAAAGATTGGGACTTAATTACATTTAAATAAATATTAATTTGGACTTGATTTAATAAGTGATATTAAGTTCAAGGACTAGATTAATATTTGCCTCTAAATGCATTAACATATAGGCCATGAGATGGACCTTATATATTAACAAAGATGGACCATGAGATGGACCATGTATATATATAAAGATGGACTTGAAATGGACTTCGTATAAGCTTTATTTAAAGAGTTTGAATTAGCCCATAAGTTGTCTTATGGTATGGAGTGGGCTTTCTCTAAGTGTAGAGAAGCCCATATGAATATAACTTTAGCCCATATCCATTAAATGTTAATGATATCAAAGGCTAAGGTTATCCATATAACCAAACACCACCCACTCGCTTATAAAGCCAAGCTATGCTTATAGATAGAGTATTAGATACTCAATCTATCAAATGCATGTAGCTTGAGTGTGAGACTCCCAAGCTATAGCATTGCATGTGACTTGAGTGTGAGACACTTAAGTTGTTATTTGTTATTATTATAATAATATTGGTTTTGTTTAAGTTAGTGGAGTTTGGAGAGACAAGACTCTAACTCCTAATGCATGTGACTTGAGTGTGAGGCACTCAAGTCATAACTATTATTATATTACATTTTATGTTAATAGTTAGTGGAGTGTGTAGAGACAACTAAGCCAACTAACTCCATTTGCACATTAGAGAGCAATTTGATATTCTAACAAAAGAGAGAAAAGGAATGAGAGTGTCTTCTTCCTTCTTCTTCTTCTTTAAGTGTAGAGAATTCAAATATACATAAGAGTTTTGAGCTTTCAAGTTAAAGCCATTGTTATAAAGAGTTGTACAAGTACAAGTCCATCATCCATTAGAGGTTACATCCTTGTTCCATACATTCGAGCATAGAGTGGCTCTAACAAGCTCTTGGGTCAAATTGAATAGAGAAGCTTGTAGGTAGAGCTTCATCATCCTTAAAGATCATCCATGTGCAACTTGTGTGTTTCAAGCTAGAGACTTCACATTTGGGGAGCTAGGAGCTTATAGATCAACATCAACTAAAGCTCATCAAGTAAGTGTTACTAAACCTTTAGTTGCTAGGTCTTATATTATGAATGCATGACTTTGTTGATTGTTGATGTTATAATATGTTGTCCATAATGCATGTTTAGCTATGTACTTACCATGTGATATGATCTATAGGCATGAATGTGTTTTATGTTTATGCAAGTGTTGCATATAATCAAAAAATTTTAAATTCCACATTTATCATCCATTGGAGGTTGCATCTTTATTCCATATATTCAAGCTTGGAGGAGCATTAACAAGCATCTTAGGTCAAAGAAGAGAGGCTTATGGGTAGAGCTTCACCAACCTTAGAGAACTTCCCTATGCAACTTATGTGTTTCGAGCTAGAGGCTTCATACTTGGGGAGCTTGGAGCTTGTAGATCAACAACAACCAAAGCTTGTCGAGCGTGCTACTAACTAAGGAGTTTTGTAAGTGTTACCAAACTCTTAGTTGATAGGTGTTGTAGTATGGTGTTATGACTTGGTTGTTATTGTTGAAATATTGTTCTTGATGCATGTTTTAGCTATGTATTTTCTATGTGATATGAACTATGAGCATGGATAGATTCAAGTGTTGATGCAAAAGTTGCATGTGTTAATGCAGGAGTTGCATGTAATCAAAATTTTAAAATTCCGTATGTTTTTGGTTGCCTATGAATCTTATCCATTCAAGTGGTATCAGAGCCTATTATCACATGAATTGCATGCTAAAAATTATGTTAATTGCAAGTGTTATGATTTAACATGATTTTGGTTTCAAGTGTTACAACTATGAGCATCGTTTGATGTTGTGTGTATAGAGGACACATGACCAGTATTCTGCCTCTAAAATGGGTAGGATACACGGCCATGTACATGAGCACATGGTCATTTACCATGCTATCTCAGCATAGATAATATGTACATGGTTATGTGCAAGGCTGTCCCATCAATGTGATTGATGCTCAGAGGTGTCCTTTTGTGCACAATACTTACATGATGCATCTTGGACAATATTTTACATATGTTTGCTTGACTTACTAAATCCATGCTACTTAGTTTACATCCTTGGTTTGTAATAATAATTAAGTTTATTATTATGGTTATGTGATTAAGTGTTAGTTGCATAGATTAGGGTGTAAATTATTTACCTGGGTATGCCAAGGATTGAATATAAATCACAAGAGTTGTGACTTGAAGATGGAATAGAACCACGAACCCTTATGCTTATGAACCCATGAGTTACAATCTTAGAAACCCAAGAACAAATTGATTTCTAAAGCCCAAGAATCACTTAGATCATATTGTAGAGATTTTTTGATCAAAGAATTAGAACCTAAAGAAAACCAAGTTCTTTACACCCTAACCCTTAACACTCCACAAGGATAGATCAATTCCTTAATAAGTGGTTTATGCATTCAACAAGAATTCAAGAATTCAAGAAAATATGCAAAGGAAACATTGATAATTTTATTCAACTCCAATCTAATCAAAACAGCCCCAAAGGTTGGTGTTTTATAACACTCTAACACCATAAAACCCTAATAATAATAAAAGAAACCAAAGTTATTACTAACTATTACACTTAGCCACCCACATAAAGCATAATAGCTAATTAACATAGTTCTGAACTAGAGAAGAGAATTCGGCCCATACACTAGCCCACCTTAGTCTTTATGTATTTGGACTTACAAAATATTAAATAAAGTCCCTTCATTAAAGTCTTCAATTAGGCCGAGCCTAACATGAGCAATTGGACTTCTTTGATTAGCCCAATCTTGCATATAGCCAATTAAGGCCTCTTGGAGCTTCTTGGACCTTGACCTTGTAAGTGAGCCTTGTGGCGTGCTTAATGGATCCTTAGCTTTATCTTTGGTTTCCTTGTTGTCCTCTCCATGAAGCCCATCCATGCTATTACCAATGCAAACGCCACCACCATCTTTAAGCTTGGCCACGTCCATATTATTCCCTCCCTCTTTAGGATGATTCGTCCTTGAATCAAGCTCATCACCTGCATAAAAAAGGACTCAAATCAGCAACATTAAATGTACCACTCACATTATACTCAACTTTCAAATCAATCTTGTAGGCATTGCCATTAATCCTCTCAAGAACTTGAAAAGGACCATTAACCCTTAGACTTAGTTTAGACTTTCTCTTATTTGGGAACCTTTCCTTTCGAAAATGAACCCAAACCCAATCTCCAGGTTAGAACACCATTGGAATTCGTCCTTTATTAACCCTTTCGGCCACTTTTGCATTTTGCTTCTCAATTCTCTTTTTAACTTGCTTGTGTAGCTTTTTAAACAAATCTACCTTAGAAGAACCATAAACACTAACAAGCTTGTTAAGAGGAAAAAGAATCAAATCAGTAGGAGTTAAAGGATTAAAGCCATATACAATTTTAAATGGTAAAGTGTGTGTAGTGCTATGAACAGCCCTATTATATGCAAATTCAACATTTGGCAGCAAATCCTCTTAAGATTTTAAATTCCTAGAAATCAAAGCACGAAGCAATTGAACCAAAGTCCTATTCATAACTTTGGTTTGTCCCTTTCTTTGTGGATGGCAAGTAGTAGAAAAAAGCAACTTAGTTCCTAACTTACCCCATAGCACACGCCAAAAGTGACTTAAAAATTTGACATCTCTATCACTAATAATAGTCCTAGGTACTCCATGCAAATGTACAACCTCCCTAAGAAATAAGTCAGCAATATGAATAGCATCATCACTTTTATGACATGGTATAAAGTGAGCCATCTTACTAAATCTATCCATAACAACAAAGATACTATCTCTACATTTCCTAGATCTAGGCAAACTAAGCACAAAGTCTATAGACAAATCTGTCCAAGGAACATCAGGAATAGGTAAAGGTGAATATAAACTATTGGGTTACAATTTGGACTTAGCTTTCAAACACACAATGCATTGACCACAAACCTTATGCACATCACATTTCATGCATGCCAATAGAAATGCTCAATCAAAATATCATAAGTCTTTTGCACCCCAAAATGACCCATTAAACTGCCCCCATATGCTTCCCTAACTAATACAACCCGTAAAGAATAATTTGGAATACACAAATAGTTTTTCTTGAAAAGGAATCCTTCAAACATATAAAAGTCATCAAAAATAGCCCCATTAGCACAAGTTGTAAACACATTTATAAAATCATTATCACTGATATACAACTCTTTTATAAACTCAAAACCCAATAATTTAGAATCAAGAGTAGTAAGCAAAGCACACCTGCTAGATAGCGCATCAACAACCACATTTTTCTTACCTTTCTTATACTTGATCACATATGGGAATGTCTCAATGAACTCCATCCACTTTGCATGTCTTCGGTTCAACTTGTCTTGCCTCTTGAGATGCTTCAAACTCTTATGATCTGTGTGTATGACAAACTCCTTAGGCCATAAGTAGTGTTGCCATATTTTGATATGATCCGTTATTTTGTTGATTGCATGGCAATCAACAAACATTCTCCATGTGCCATCCTTCTTTGGAACCAAAATCACTGGAACCGCACATAGACTTAAGCTCTCACGCATATACCCCTTTGACATAGTTCCTCTACTTGCCTTTGAAGCTCCTTTGTCTCCTCGGGATTACTTCTATAGGCTTGTCTATTTAGTATGGCAGCTCCGGGTATGAAGTCTATTTGATGTTCTATCCCTCTTTAAGGTGGTAAGCCACTTGGCATCTCCTTGGGAAAAGACATCATTAAACTCCTGTAAAAGGTTAGCAAACACACTCAGCAAGGAAAGATTAAGTTTAGTAGTGTTCAAGTATACATATTTATAAGTAACAACAAATAACATTTGACTTGAAAGCAATGCATGCCTAACTTCACTTTCCCTAGCCAAAAAATTACCCTTTGCCTTTGTTTTCTCTTTAAGCCGAATCTCACTCTTTGGATTTTCACTCTTCTTTTTGTTATTTTCGGCCTCACTCCTCTTCCTCTCTAACTTACATTGGTCTTCATACACTTCCTTAAGAGAAAGAGGTGTCAATGTAACTTTTCTCCCATCCTTCACAAATGAATACCTATTTAGAAAGCCATCATGGATAGCCTTTCTATTAAATTGCTATGGCCTACCTAACAAGATATGGCCAGCATGCATTGGCACTACGTCACATAGCACCTCATCCAAATACTTACCAATTGTGAAAGGTACAACAACATGCCTATTCACTTTGATCTCACCATAATTGTTTAACCATAACAATTTATAAGGCCTAGGATGTAGAATCAGATTTAAACCTAATTTTTCAACCATTAAAGTGCTAGCAACATTTGTACAACTACCACTATCAATAATAATAATACAGGTAAAAACCTTGTGTTAGTATAGATGTGCCCTAGGGCCATTATTGTATGTGGACATTGTATATTTATCCCTTTGGCAATAGAATATTCATTTAAATCAAAGTGTTTGTTTATTTGAATATTTTCCCTTAGTATTATGTTGAATGAGTTTATTATCAAGAGTTGATAATATGAGTGACAAACTCATTTGATACATATGCTATAAATGTTCATAGTCATTGGATTAATATATGGGTACTATTAATCCCTAGATTATCACCTCTGTCTATTTTCCTTGATCGGTATGTGATTTCGATAGTGGGAGGTAGTGAGTCTCATGCTAGTTGATAGGAGATATCATAATAGACATGTGGATACTCATGTGATGGGTGGATCAAACTTGTGACGTAAGATTTATGATTGCATGGATATTCACTTTAGTCAACAATCACAATCTTGGACATAATTGTGCATATGGTCCTTTG
>CATIWO010759919.1:0-10109 GCA_949673435.1 Macaranga tanarius | reverse complement strand
GGCCCAACATCTCGTCTGATGCTGCTTAGTTGTTGGTGGATTATTTTGTATAAATAAATGATGATAGTTTAAGAGTGTTTTTGTGTATTGTATAAATAATAAATTGTTGTTAATATTACTATAATTAATATTTTCGAATATCTATGAAATTTTATAAATACTTTTTATCTTTATGCTTATTTAAAATTTAATTATTTACATAGAAGATATTTTATCAAGTGGTTGGGAAAGAAGTTTTCAGTGTCCATTCTGGGCTACGTGAGACAGGATGAGACACTAGACGTCCACCTCGGGCTATATGGGGTGGGGTGTGATAATATTAGTGTGTCATCATGATATATGTGTACACTACAAAAATCTATATGAACAGCTATAAAAAATTTATTAGAAATATGAAAATTACAGTTAAATATAATCTATAGCTATGTAAATTACAATCATTAGAAATTGTATAAGTTAAAGTTAATTTATGGGTTATTTACAAATAAAATAATGACTTTCGTGATTTTAGTATTTTAATCACATCTTTTCAAGTTTGGCAAAATAAAATACCAACTTATAAATCTTGGCAACTCAAAACACCGGTAGAAATTTCGGCTGCCACGTCAAAAAGTTATCACCGGAATTTCTATCGGTGTTTCGAGTTGCCAAGATTTATAAGTTGGTATTTTATTTTGCCAAGTTTAAAAAGATATGATTAAATCGCTAAAATTGTTAAAGGTCTTTTTTTTTTGCAAATAACCCTTTTTTTAACAACATAAAATTCATATAAAAGATAAATGCAAAAGATACATGAATATTACAATAAAACTATCCAATTATATCGACCATTATGGTTTTAAAGACTAATATAACATCTAGTCTAAGAGAACTATAACAATTAAGTATAGAGCTCAGCAAATAAACTAAATGATGGTATATTCATAACCTAATTTGTGCTATACTCTACGAGAAAGAGAAATACATAAAGTTTTACTTAGATTTTTAAGGAGAGAGAGGTACCTGATGTAACACCCCTATTACCACCAATTCCATTGGTATACTTAACTAAAGAATTAATAGTAATAAGGATATTACCTTATAAACTAGAAAGAATCTCTTAACAATTCAACTTATATCATATCTAAACATTGTAACTTCATCAATTATAAATAGTATATCATCAAGGCATTTTCATCCTTACATACTTATCATAATAACACTAGATTATAAAACATTCCAAAATTCATAAATTGTCACTAACATAATAGTTAAGTAATATTGATACTTTTTAAACAGTAAATCCAAAGAACTTCTAGTCATAACAACTGATCAAATAAATGAATATACAATGGTGGACTTTAAAAAAATAGTATCATCAAATGCATCTGAGCAATTGCTATTTCAATATTACCATTCCTGTCTTGTTTATCTATAATCGTATAGCCTTAATATATCAGATGGAATGGAATATTCTTGATATAATAACATCTCATAAATATAGAATATAAGTACTACATCACCATCAAATTAAAACAAAATATATACAATATATGTACAAATATGAGAGTACTAGATGATAATTAAAATAACTTAATACATAAGTATTTATGCTCTAAGCATCTCTCTCTCCAAGTCGGAACCTAAGCCAACAATATGGTAGTGGTGAAAACACGACAACTCCTATTTGCCTATTTTAGAACTCCGTAAGTATACGAAATCAACACGTAGTATAAATGAGATCGTCCCACAGAGATTATGATCTATCCACCGTAAAATCTTACTCTAATTATTTTAGGCTATCTAATTCAATGAAATTCTCAATCTAATTTCTATCTATGAAAATAAAATTAAAATAAACATTAAAACAAGTAATAAACAATTAATGAAAATAAAGCTCATTAGGAAATTAATTCACCTCACATTCATTAGTCAATCATCTTCTTATAATTCAATTATTCATGTAAATCCCAGGCAATCTTAATTTATAATTAACTTCTCTTAAAATATTAATTACTTAATTCCATAAGCCTTAACCAAGATGTTCTAACTCAACTCTCATTGCAATCATAAACCCTAATCGATTAAATTATGAAACTCATGCATAACCTGTTATGGAATTAAATCAACTCAAGTTATTTTTAACACTAAATTAACTTAATTTATGTTTATAGTTCAATTAAGATTATCACCTCTCAGTGCATATTCTCAATCATAATCAAGTAAATGATGATCAGACATTCACAAGCATTAATTATAATAAACATATTTTTGCATAAAATAATAAATTAATAAAAGAAGAAAGAAATAACTAAATCATATTTGGATCCTTAATCCCTAATGAAAACTAACTTAGCCTAACATACTAAAAATAAAATCCAAAAGAAAAGAAAATAATTCCATCACCAATTACAAGGAAATTAGAAAGAAAAAGAAGAATCTCAATCTCTTAACACTTATTGATCTCCAATCTTGATTCTTCTATAGCTTTGAACTCTTTTTCTTCCCTATGGAATGTACTTTTAATCTTCCATTAATCCATTTTTTAATTACCCTAAATTCTATCAAGATAAAGATTACAAATAAGTTGATTAAATATGAATTTCTAAACCTACACAGCCATAACTCAAGTATACATGCCCGTGTCTCGATTCTGCCTTTGAACACATGCTTTCATACGGCCTTTAATCCAATCGTGTACATCTTCATCTAAAAATTCTCGAGCGCTACACAGCCGTATTTGGACCTGTGTCTTATATCTGTATTGTAAAATGACTAACCATCCACCCGTGTATATCTTCAACTCAACCAACCGAGACCTACACAGCTAACAACACGGGCGTGTCTCTACCCGTGTTTTTCATCCAAAATGCTACATGGTCCAAAACAATGGTCATGTCTTCAATAGTGCACATATTTGTTTTTCCCCTGGCATACACGACCAAATACACAGGAGTGTACTTGGCTGTGTCAATCTTTTGCAAAAAAATTCAACTTCTAATCCTTGTTTTCTTCAAGCTTTTTCACCTTTGGCCTTGGTAAATGTCCTTTACACCCCTACAAAACATAAACATATACAACTACCTATTCTAAACACAAATTAATACAAATAAACATAAAATTAATACAAATTAACTCCTAAAACATATACTAATTTGACACAATCAAATTCCCCTACACTTAAGTATTTACTTGTCCTCAAGCAAAAATTACTCAAATTCCTATCACACAAATGAACAAAATTTAATAACCACTTTCACTTGCATACTTAATACATTCTCCATTTAATATAAACCTTATAACTCAAAAGCATAAACGATAACTTAATAATCAAAGGACACAAAATATTACCAAGTGAAGAGTCATTCCCTTAATCACAACTAAAAAGTTCACAAATTAACATCCAAATAATGTCAACCATTAATCTTTTTTTTCTTCTTTTTCATCATGAGTGTGTTTATGCTCCATCTCATACAACATTTTTCTTTTTTTTTTCAATTGCATGCATTAATTGAGTGAGTGCATTTTATGCTCCATCTCACTAAATTTCAAACACAAATTTTCACAATTACTTAAGCAAGTGTGTGTAATGCTCCATCTTGCCCATGTTAATCAACATACATATAACATAGTTTATAATTCCAAACATTAATTTTTGAATCTCAATCATAATCAAAGGATTAGCATTAAATTTATTAAAGATTAAAAATCCTTTAACCCTTAAATTATTACCTAAGTTTAAGAATCACAAGCCAAACATTAATTGGAGAATATATCAATTATGCAAGGAAACCAAATCATTTGAACTAATTTCATTATAGTGATAGACATAACTAATTACTTAAGCATACAGAGAATTTGAAAAATTTCAAATTATACACCCCCCACACTTAACTAAAACATTATCCTCAATGTGCAAAAATAGAAATAAAATAGGGAAAATGAAATTTCCCTGAAATTAAGCTCCAATAATAATTGAGGCAGTTGGTGGATAGAATGAATAATTGAAATGAACAAGAAAATGAAAAACTTCAAAAACAAAAACAAAAAACACAAAAGAAGCATAAAAAGGAACAAAAAGCATAAAACTGAATATTATAAATACATCCAAATAATCCATTCCAAAGCATAAATATATACATAACCACACAATCCAAAAATAAAATAATAAATGACAAAGAAAAAAAAATAACATAAGGATGCAATAACATAAAACAAAGTCAGTCTTCATCACTATCCTCAGTCATGTCAGGATTATTCGCAAGAGGATCATCACTAGGAAATGGGGCAAAAGGATGAGGCAGCAGGGTGACATGCAAAGCAAGGAGGTGGTAGAGGCATAGAGGCAGCACCAAGCCTCCTGATAACATCATAATAGATAAACCCTGAAATATAGTATCCATATGGACTCACAGATAATGCATCATCTCCTCATGGCGAGTCTGAGTCTACAAGAGCTGAGTCCATCTATCCTCAAGTACTAGTAGAACATCTGGCATAGGAATATCAGGTATAGTAGGACCTGCAGGCTGTACTGGCTCGGCAGGGATCTCATCATCAACAGTAGTAGATGCACTAGCTATAAGTACATATTGATCCCCTCGCCTCTCAACAACTCTCATCGATTGTAGTGCATCCATATCAAGTGCAATCATATGAAAACTCCGTGTCAAACCTCTAAGTGCACTAAAAACCTCGAGTCTAATAGCTAGCCTAATGATATAATGACCTCCACACAGAGCCCCTCTCGACTTAGTAGACATAGAGTCGTAGTAAGTCATAAAACTATAAGCCAAATTACACTAGCGTCGCTCCTCCAAATAGTATAAACAAAATAAATCTCTCGTAGTGACAATGCTAGTGCTCTCTTTACGGCCACAGATAGAGTGAGCTATCAACTTATGCAATATCCTCAAGACAAGAGAAGCTAAATAGGTACTCTTAGACTTAGTAGGCTTATACCATGAACGAACACCAGGACTAATGTGTACCTCCTAACAAAAATGAATAATATCATGATTATGCACTGGGAAATCCAACCAAGACTGCCCATACTCCTCAGTCTCTACAAACTCAGCACTATAAATCCCCATATGCACTCCAAAATCAGTGATAGACATCAAAAATAGTGTACCTTCTAATCGAAATCTAATCACATCAGGCCTAAAAATATAAACTAGACCCATTTTGTCCATTCTAAAAGAGGCTAAGAACTCAATAAATATCTCATGATAACAAAAGACTCTAATAGTCAATAAATTGACCTAATGCCCAAACGATAACCTATCACTAATCTTATGCTAAATACCTAATTGTTCCAAAGCATACTGACTAGGCTCGATATGAAGAGGGAGGAGTGTTTGTACCTTAGCAGTGATATGCGCATCAGTGAACCGAAGGCATGGATGGAGGGATGATGTTATGGCCGGAGTAGCTCCTTGTGGTGACGGGTCGGTGATTAGATAGCAAAACGGCTCTAACAGTGGCCTAGATCGATGAGAGGAAGAAGAAGAAGTAAGATTTCATTAGGCGCGGGTTTTAGTACACTTTGGGTGAGGGGCAGACATGGTGAAGGAGAGAGAGAGTGAAAATCATGAAGAAATTAAAATAACGAAAGAAAAGTGGCCGGAAAAAGCTTAGAAGGGCCAGTTTTTAGTAGATCGGCGCTAGAGAGAAAAGAAAACGAAGAGGCGAGAAGTTTTGATTTAAAAAAACTTTAATTTTATATTTATAGTCCAGATAATACACAGGCATGTTCACCATTACACGACCGTGTTTTGTAGAAAATTTAAGGTTTAATGGCATACACGGTTCGGGATCATAACCGCTGATGTACATGGCTCGAGACACGGGCATGTCTCAGACCATATTTAATTTATAACCTGATTTCAAGATCCCTACATAGTCTATCATATGGGTGTGTAACTGCACGTGTTTGGCTCGATCATAAAATTACCAAATAACACACGGTCATGTAACACAGGCATATTGATGCCCGTGCTAGGGTTCGTATTAAAATTTAAAGTTAGTGACACAGTCCACCACATGGCCATGTAAGTGGTCGTGTTACTCTCAATTGACATTTTGGAAACCCTATTTTACACGGTTTAGCACACAACCGTGTATCAAGTCGTGTTACACTCGGTCAATTTGTTCAAATTTTATTCGTGTGAGCACACGGCCATATATATAACCGTGTATTACTACACAGCTTTGGACACAGGTATGTTGCGCTCGGCCAAAAGTCCTAAAAAAACATCAATTCAAACAAGGTTTGTGACATGGGTGTGTATGTGTCCGTGTATAAAGTACGTACCTAGACATGGCCGTGTATGAGCCCGTGTTGACACTTCTTGGGCTTTTTTCCAAATTTCTTCTTTCCTTAAGTATTCTTTGCATCAGCTAACCTAAAATATCAAACAAAAATAACAAAATAAAGTAAAATAACCTAAGGAAAAGCTAAACTAAAAGCAAAAACAATAAAAATCTAAGCTATAATTGGGTTACCTCCTAACAAGCGCTAGTTTTAGGTCTTTAGCTTGACCATCCCTTCAAAGCTAAGTAGAATTAGCCTTAGCATCAAAGGAAATGATTTCCTTATCCTTTGCCTACAAACCTCTATAGTAGAGCTTGCATCATTGCCCATTGACCTTAAATGTGTTACCTTTGTCATTCTCGAGCTCAATTGCACTATAAGGAAAGATTTGGACTACTCGAAAAGGTCCACTCCATCTAGACTTCAATTTTCCTGAAAACAAACGAAGTTGTGACACTAAATCACTAATTTGGAAGACCTTTTTCTGAATGTGTGCATCATGCCACTTTTTTGTCTTTTCTTTAAAGAGCTTGGCATTTTCATAAACTTGGAGGTGAATCTCATCGAGTTCATTCAATTGCAAAAGCCTTCTTTCTCCCACAGTCTTCAAATCAAAGTTAAGTGTCTTTATTACCTAATATGCACGATGTTTGAGCTCGACAGGTGGATGACATGCCTTACTAAACACCATCCTAAACGGTGACATGCCAATTTGTGTTTTAAATGTTATTCTGTATGCCCATAATGTATCATCTAATTTGGCTGCCCAATCCTTCCTTAAGCTTCCAACCATCTTCTCTAAGATATTCTTAAGCTCACTGTTTGTCACTTTAACTTGTCCACTTGTCTGAGGGTGATAAGGTGTTGCCACCTTATAGTATATGCCATATTTCTTCAAAAGGGTAGCAAATTGGTGGTTACAAAAATGCTTCCCACCATCACCGATAATAGCTCGCGGTACACCAAATCTAGTGAATAACTTCTTAAGGAATTTCACCACAACCCTTGCATCATTAGTGGGTAAAGCGATTGCCTTTACCCACTTAGAAACATAGTCCATGCACACAAGGATGTACTGATTCCTATAAGAAGAAGGAAAAGGTCCCATAAAGTCTAAACACCATACATCAAAAATCTCTACCTCTTGAATAGATATAAGAGGCATCTCATGTCGCTTTAAAATGTTGCCCAACCTCTGATAATAATCACAATGGAGGATGTTATCCTTAACATCCTTAAATAGTATTGGCCAAAAGAAACCACTCTCCAACACTTTAGCAGCCACCATAGTGCCCTTCATACATCTAATTATGACAATGAGATAACACATCACTAACCTCAAAGTCGGGAATGCATCTTCTGATCAAACTATCTCTATAGGTTTTGTAAAGGTAAGGTTCTTCCCATAAGTAGTGCTTTACCTCCCACAAAAACCTCTTCCTTTATTGATGTAATACGTTATCTAGTAATACACCCCCAATAAGGTAATTTGCAATGTCGGCGTACCAAGGGGTCACTAAATAATGTAGCGCCAAGAGAAACTAATCCAAAAAACTATCCCCAATGGTCTATGTTGTACTCTCTACCTCTTTCGCTTTCTCTAACCGAGATAAATGATCTACCACCAAGTTCTCTGAGCCCTTTTTATCCTTAATTTTAATGTCAAATTCCTGTAACAATAAAACCCAACTCATTAGCCTTGGTTTGGCATCCTTCTTAGCTAGAAGGTGTTGAATGGTGGAATGGTCAGTGTAGATGATAGTTTTTGATCCAAGAAGATAGGAACGAAATTTATCTATAGCAAAAACCACTGCCAACATCTCCTTTTTAGTGGTGGTGTAGTTGAGTTAAGCGTCAGAGAGTGTTCTACTAGCATAGTAGATCATATATAAGTGATTATCCTTCCTTTGTCCCAACACAGCTCCAATAGCAAAATTGCTTGCATCACACATAATCTCGAATGGTAGAGACCAATCCGGAGTTGTGATTATGGGTGCCGATACCAATGCCTTCTTTAACCTATCAAAAGCACTCAAACACGTATCATTAAAGATAAAAGGTACATTCTTAATCAATAAATTAGTTAGAGGTTTAACAATTAAAGAAAATTCTTTAATAAACTGATGGTAAAACCCGGCATGCCTTAGAAAACCTCTAACTCCTTTGAGTGATGTAGGTGGTGGCAACTTCTCTATGATCTCTATTTTGGCTCGATCCACTTTGATTCCCTTGAATGAAATTTTATGGCCTAAGACTATCCTCTCATCTACCAAAAAATGACATTTCTCCCAATTAAGCATAAAGTTAGTCTCTTCACAATGCTTTAATACCCTATTAAGGTTAACTAAATACAAATCGAAAGAACTACCAAAAATAGAGAAATCATCCATAAACACTTCTATAATATCCTCAATTAAGTAAAAAAATAATGTCATCATGCAACGTTAAAAAGTGGCGGGTGCATTACACAAACTAAAAGGCATACACCTATGTGTAAATGTGCCATAAGGACATATAAATGTGGTTTTTTTTTGTCCTCAAGATAGATAGAAATCTGGTTATAACCTGAGTAACCATCAAGAAAATAATAAAATGCATGACCCGCTATCCTCTATAGCATTTGATCAATAAAGGGAAGGGGAAAGTGATCCTTCCTGATGGCATTATTTAACTTTCTATAATTGATGCACACTCTCCACCCATCTACCACTCTCTTAGAAATTAGCTCATCCTTATCATTCTCTATTACAGACATCCCACTCTTCCTTAGTACATATTGCACCGGTCTCACCCACTCACTGTCTGAAATGGGGTAGATAATTCCTATATCTAAAAGATTAACTATTTCCTTTTTGACTACCTCTTTCATATTTGAGTTTAACCTCCTTTGCCTCTCAGCTAGTGCTTTATATCCCTCCTCCATATGTATCTTATGCATAACAATAGAGGGAATAATTCCCTTTATGTCTGAAATATGCCACCCCAATGCTCTAACCCTCTTCCTCACTACCTCACACACCTTTCTCTCTTGCACAACATCTAATTTATTAGATATAATAATAGGTAGTGTGTTATTCTCACTTAAAAATGCATACCTCAAGTGATTAGGTAATGGCTTGAATTCTAGTTTAGGTAGTTTTTTAATAGATGGAGGTGTAAGATTATCACTTCTAATTAAAAGTTCAAGTTTGGTGAATGTGGTCTCATCCTCATCCTTAGTGTCAATAGCTTTCCACTTTTCATCGTCACTAGTATAGAGTGAAAAAATTTTATGCACAACACAATCATCTATTGACACTATTTTCATGTATGCCTCATTATCTAAGGGATATTTCATAAGTTTAGACATGACAAATTCAATACTCTCATTCCTTAACCTTAGTGTAAGCTAACCCTCATGCACATCAATCAAAGCCCTACCAGTATTAAGGAATGGTCTATCTAAGATTAATGGACAATGCCTATCTTCCTCAAAATCTAAAATCACAAAGTCAATGGAAAGATAAACATGTCTACTTTGACAAGCACATCCTCTACCACTCTATATGGCCTCTTGATTGAGTGATCCACCAATTGTAATGTCATGTTGGTTGCCTTTACGTCTCGTAATCTGAGTTTCCTAAAAATTGACAAAGGCATTAAGTTAATACTAGCACCTAAATCACATAAACTATTAGTATAAATGTGCCCTAGGGCCATTATTGTATGTAGACATTGTATATTTATCCCTTTGGCAATAAAATATTCATTTAAATCAAAGTGTTTGTTTATTTGAGTATTTACCCTTAGTATTATGTTGAATGAGTTTATTATC
>CATIWO010759915.1:0-11284 GCA_949673435.1 Macaranga tanarius | reverse complement strand
TTCATCCTTCAAAACTTTACTCAATTAACTCCATCTTTAATACCTTATATTCTATTCTTATTATTTCCCACAACAATAATAATTTAACTCTTAACAATTCCAATCTAATACTACATAATCAACTTCATACTATCTAATCAATTCATCAATCATCCATTCGAAATGAGAATGATTAACTCCAATTAATATCTATTTAATATAAATAAATATTCCTTAATTATCATTAACTTAATTTAATCCGGTTCAAGGACACGGATGTTACATATTTTGTATGCGACTAAGAAGTCAAATCGCAGTTTGATTTGAACTATAATTCTTTAAAAATCTAACAACCAAAAAAAATTGTTATAATTCATCAATATATTGCTCCATTAAATAGATCAGACAAACCAAAAATATATAAAAAAAATATCATAATATACTAGATCTATAGATCTAACACTAAAAGACCAACATCTTTAAAAATTAAGAAAAACACACCATAATAATACTAGATTATTGTTAGATAATGTTAATATAAAAAAATGAAACAATGGAAAAAAAACCCACCCAAAACTAGTACTAGATGAAGAAGAAACTGTAGTAGAAAGAAGAAAAACAGGAGAACGAAGAAGTCTTTCGATAATAGTCGTACTTGTAGAAGTGTGGTAATAGTTGCAGCTGAACATATGTTAATTATCTTATATATAAATATAAAATATTTGAAACATATGGTACTTATGTATGATGAGCCTTCAATTTTTTTCCTTTCTTCTGGTTAGCTTATTTAATTTTTTTTAGATAGTTTTGGCAATTTGTGGTTAAAAACAAATCCATTTTTCTTCTTCAACATAGATTTGAATTATAATCTTGAATCTTAATATATTTTTTCTTAATTTTTATGATATTTTCTACTAGATTCTTAAATTTATCTTATATCGATTCTTTTTTTTAGTTGAATCCATAGAACTAAATTTATTTGGTTTAGTTGATTGTCTTAAATAGTAATTAAATATACTTAATCAAGGTTGTATTGGTAGATTTTGGCTTATGGATGATCAAATAGAGGTGATTTTCGGAAGAAATATAGCCAAATATTGTTTTGTTCTAATACTTTAATTGCACCTATGTTGAAGATGTCCATAAGTTAATTTTTTCAGTTTTTCATCAAGAAAATATTACGCTTCAGTCTTTTTTTTTTAATTAATATATCCACTTTTTGTAAAAGAGTTTTTATAATAATACTAGATTATTAAGTATTTGTACTTTAAATGTAAAAACTCTTCATATGAAAATTTCAATAATTGTTCAAAAAAATAAATTATCTATTATGACATATAGACCAAGCATAAGTGCAAATTTTGTACGATAATATAGGTCTTAATAAGTTATAAAGAGAGTTCGATACAAGTGCATGTTTTAGTATTTAAATTGTAAGAAGAGTTCACTACAAGTTAATAGAATTTTAGTACTACTTGTATATAAATAGTCTTGTTCCTGTATAAATTAGAATTGATATTAATAATTTCCTTATGTCTGTTGTGTAAATAATTCAAGTTGAGCCTATATTTGGGACTTGGATGGAGAAAGAGGAGGAGAAGAGTAACCTTTTTTTTTGTTTGGGAGAACTAGAGAAAGAGATGAGGGAGGCAAAGAAAAAACAAAAATTCATATGGAATCATAAAATTTGATCATCTAAAAAATAAGGTGATTCATGATGGTAAAAAATTTACTAAAATAAATTAAAACAACAGTGAATACTTAAAATCATAAATGACTTATATTGTTTATTTATTTATTTGTTGTGACACTGGTATGCAGAGTATATCGGGCTTTAACTAATCCAGTTCGATTTGTGTAGGACCACAAGGACGACATATATCTTCCAATAACTTTTTAATGTTATAACGACTTAAACACAAAATCCTAGTTTAAATATAAAAAAACCCCTACCAGCTAATCCCAACGGTTGTCGGTATATTACTTTTAATGTTCGAAATTTTGTAAATACAAAATGTTTCTTTTCAAATTAATATATAGAATTTCAAACATGTTTTATATGTCATATTTCTTTTAAAATAATAATAGATAATAATAGCCAAGTATGTGTGGATTGGATGGAAAAAACCTACTATATTGAGGCCGTATAACTAGAGGTCATGAGTTCAAATCTTATATATATTAGGTGGGTATATTTAATTTGTATTTGTAAGTTTGAATTTTATATGTATATTTAAAATTGTAAAATTGAGTTAGTTTGGTGTAATTAATCCATTTGAAACTTGATGGCGAATGATTGTACTTTATACTCCCTCCGTTCTATTTCAATTGTCGTTTAAAAAAATAAAATTTATTCCACTCCAAATGGCACATTTAAATTACCCATAAAAAATAAACTCTTTTTTTCAAATTCACCCATATCTTGGTTTTAGAGTTTGATTAGAATACTAAATTTTGGCCTATCTAAAAGAGGACAATATAGTCATTTGCACCTATAATTATACCTATTAAATAGGATTCTTGATCTTTGTGATACTACTTTAAACTACAATTGAAATGGAACGGATGTAGTATATAACTGCCTTTGATGAAAAGAAAAAACAAACGTATATAATTGATGTTTATAATAGTCATTAAAAACACAAATAGCAATAACTATAACATTTGCCTGAAAAGTTTTATATGTACGTTAAGTATTATGTAGCACCCTCCAAGTGCCACATACACGTGTCCCCATATTGAAACAAAACATAAACAAGAAAATTTTTCTCAAAAGATAAGTTATATATAAAAGTCTAAGTTTGTACAATTTACATAAACTTTATATATGTATTTAAAAACAACATAATCTTATTACGAAATCCCAAATGCCAAAATATAGATGCTTATGAGGATGAAGATGTCGATACCAAGCACGTTGTTATCCCACCTAAGCTCACAACTAAACCAAGCTTTAAGCTTTCTACCAAAGCAAGCACCTTAAGCTAGGCTATCTAATACTTAAAAACAACAATTGCAAAGGAATGAGCTTGCGACTCAATAAGCAATTATCAAGATAAGCATACATATAGTTCTTCTCGAAAATAAATTAAGGAAAAATATATAATTAACTTGCTACACAACAACTATAAGAAAATAATATAGTCATTAAGCTAATCTCATGTTAAAAGTTCATAGGAGTGCTCTGGAATGAAGTTCGGTGCCCAAAAATTCAAAAGAAGCCAACTAGGAAAAGAAGGCGTGCCGACTTGAGCTGGCGTGCTGAGTCGGGACAGCAACCTTCAGTGCTGACTCGGGACAGAAGGCTCCGGTGCTAACTCAAGCCTCGATGCCAAGTCAAGCTTTAGTTGGTGTCGACTTAACTGTGTTAGTACCGACTTGAGTTGGCGTGTCGAGTCGACACAGAGGCAAGGCGTGCCGAGTTTCACTCGACTCGGCACACCATACTCTTAGGGCATTCCTTCCTTACACATTTCCTCTCTCACACGGCTGTGCCTAAAACCATATGGCCATGTTCAATAACCTGAAAATCCAATTGCACAATATTCTGAATACTTCACAACCATTCAACACCTCAATATTATCCATAACAACTAACATTTAATAACACATATATATAGATGTGTATAGATGAATATCAACACCTATCTCATATAATCCAAAATCACATCTCATACCAAATTAACATTCAATATATATGTAACACAATGCAACCATGCATGTTTATACAAGTTAGTATCCGGCTGGAGTTCTCAACACACGTCACACATGTTTCATATAAAGCTCACTTTTTCTTTTTCATATTTTTCATATATAAGTGACTATTCTTGAGACTCTTTGTCCAGCTCAGTCTCAGATCTCACACATTTATATATCTTATATGAATAGCCACATCTAAGACTCTCTACCCAGCTCAGTCTCAGATTCATTTTCAGTGGAGGCTCTCTGCTCAGCTTAGTCTCCACACTCACACGTTTTCCTCACATTCCTCATATCAATCATTATGCATTTATAGTTCACTATTCTCACAATATATATATATATATATATATATATATTACCACATCAAGTGGCTTGCATACATAGGTGCCAATATTCATAATCCATCACAACACATGCTCAATCAACTATTCAATTGTCTCACAACAACATATACATATATTCATCATTCTTTCTCACATTAATATAATCATATATTCATCATTCTTGCTACTTTAATGGCATACATAAATCAACATAGTTAAATAACTATAGTTACTTAAAAATCAATATATGTAAGCATTGTGTTAATATTTACTTACCAACAAGCTTCAACTCCTTCTCAAATAAAAGCTTCCCCTATTGAGTAGTTTCTCCTCTATCTCTTCCAACTCCTATACATCATTATATGCCAATTTTAACAAGCAAGCATTACACTTCACTCTAATATCATAAATTGCAATTAAATACTCAAAGGTTCAATATGACCTAAAGATGTATATACAACTCCAATAACCCCCAAATTTCTATTGAAATAGGGTTATGAGTCCACTTCAAATTTCAATTGGAATCACTCAATTCGGACAAGTGTGGAATTAATTATGGATTTTAGAATACATTTGGGTAAAACAAGGCACTCAACATAAGCAATAAAATATCTGGTCCTAATTGCCCTTCTTAACGACAAAATTAGTCCAAACTCAAAATATAGAAAATATAGAGGACTCTTTGAAGTTTCCAAGGAGTCCAACCATGTTTAAATCAGAGCTTTAAAGCTCAAGATATGGTATAAACAATGGGACTAAAAAATAGAGAAAAAACATACCCGAATTTACAACCAACCAAACTCAACTTAAAAATAATCAATAACACAATAAAAGCTTACCAACTTAACTTCAATTGATATAAGACTTCCTAATGCCTCCCAATTGCTAGCTAGAGCAAGATCAAAAGCTCTCCAAAAATCACTCAATACTCACTCTTCTTCTTCCTCTCAATTATCTACACATTTAACACACTAACACACTCACACATACAATTAAATATACACATAAACACTTAAATCAAAACTCACTAAATGCCTCCCTAAAGTCTCCTACCCTTTGATGCTCAATAACAAAATTAAATACATATTTATCACCAAATAACACTAATATAATAAATAATAACTATCATAATATCCTCTAATTAAATATCCCAAATATCATTAAAAATATCCACTTAGCCCCTTAATGAAGTAGGTATATTGCACAATACCTCTATAACTTTTTATTGTGACAATATACTCCAAACTTATCTTACAATCTAGTATTTCTCTATAACACATGCACAATCTCAACTCAAATAAAGTCCCATATTTCATATGAATAAAATGCAATATATACGTATTGAATACGTATGAAAAAGAGTGGGTGTTACATTTCTTTCCCCCTTAATAAAATTTTATCTCCGAAATTGACTACTCACCATCTTTCGGGAACAAATATGGGTATTTCTGCTTCATCTATTCTTCCATTTCCTACGTAGCCTCTTTCAAAGAATGGTGGCTCCACTTTACCTTCACTATCAGAATCTCCTTATTTCTTAACTGCTTCACCTTCCGATTAAGAATCTCTATTGGTTCCTTCATATAAGTCAGCTTCTCAGATATTTCAATCTCAGGCTCTTGAATGATGTGACTCGAGTCTGATCAATATCGCCTTAGCATTGACATATGGAACACATTATAAATGGAAGACAATTCTCTTGGAAGAGCTAATCTATAAACTAATAGTCTAATCCTCTCGGTAATTTTATCCGGTCCCATATATCTTGGACTCAGTTTTTCGTGCTTGCCAAATTTTAGAATTCCCTTCCATGATGACACTTTCAAAAAAACCTTCTCTCTAACATTATACTCCAGTTCCCGATAATGTCTATCCGCATAAATTTTCTAGCAATCTTGGATTGCCTTTAAGCATTTTTTAACCACTTGAACTTTTTCCATAGTTTCTTATATCAAGTCTGGTCCTTCGATTTGTCTCAAGCCTTCAATATCCTAATAAATCGGACTTCGACACCTTCTTCCATAAAGAGCTTCATATGGTTCCATTCCATTGCTAGAGTGAAAACTGTTGTTGTAGGTGAATTCTAGCAATGGTAAATGGTCATCCCAATTGCCTTTGAACTCCATTGTACAAGCTCTCATCATGTCTTCTAAAGTCTGAATCATCCTCTCTGATTGTCCATCCGTTTGAGGATGAAAAGCTGTGCTGAAATTCAATTTAGTTCCCAATGCTCCTTGTAAGCTTCCCCAAAAATGTGATGTAAATCTTAGATCTCTATCCGACATGATTGACAATAGCACTCCATACAATCTTACTATCTTAGAGATGTATAAAGATGCTAACTTGTCCAAAGAATTCATTTGTTGTATTGGCAAAAAGTGTGTGGATTTAGTGAGTCGATCAACTATCACCCATACCGCATAATGTTTTTAAACTATTCATGGCAACCCAATTATAAAATCCATTGTTATTCTCTCCCATTTCCATTCTGGTATCTTCAATGAGTGTAATTTTATAGGTACTTGATATTCCGCTTTTACTTGTTGACACTTCAAGCATCTAGCCCCAGACTCTACCACATCTTTCTTTATTGTCGACCACTAATAGAAAAGCTTTAAATCTCGGTACATTTTAGTACTTTTAGGGTGCATCGCATACAGAGTAGTATGTGTTTCTTCCATAATTTGTCTTTTTAGTTCCTCAACTTCTGGTGCACATACTCTATTGTCGATCACTAACATGCCATCCTCTTTAATTGCAAACTGAGTATTGATTCCCATTTTAACTTTTTCTTTCATTTTTTCAAGTATGCATCATCCATTTAAACACTTCTAATTTGATCCACCAATGATAATCTGACCTGCAAAGTAGCCAATAAATGATTTTCCCCAACATCAAGATTAACATTCATTATTCGTAATGCTATCCGTTCTATAGTAAATTATTCCAGTCATAATTTCTATTATTTTTTAACTTAAAGCATCGGCTACCACATTCGCCTTTCCTGGATGGTATTCAATAGTGCAGTCATAGTCTTTCAATAGCTCCATCCACCTTCGTTGCCTCAAATTTAACTCTTTTATGTGGAGATGTATTTCAAACTCTTATAATTCGTGAAAATGGAAAAGGTCTCTCCATATAGATAGTGTCTCCAAATCTTCAAATTATGAACAATAGCAGCTAACTCCAAGTCATGGGTAGGGTAGTTAGCTTCATGGATTCGCAATTGTCTTGAAGTATATATGATCACCTTCCCATTTTGCATAAGAACACACCCTAGTCCTTTTCCTGAAGCATCTGTATACATAATAAATCCTTCATCTCCAGTTGGTAATGCAAGCATTAGAGTAGTAATAAGAACTTCTTTTAACTTCTCAAAACTTCTTTAACATGTCTTGGTCAATCAAAATTGCACATTCTTCTTCAATAGAATTATTAAAGGCCTTGCAATAATAGAAAAGTCTTGCACAAATCTTCGATAATATCCAGCCAATCCCATAAAACTTCAAATCTCCATCACATTCTTAGGTGCTTCCCACTCCATAATGGCTTTAATCTTTGATGGATCCAGTTTCACTCCTTCCTTCGAGACTATATGCCTAAGAAATGCAATTTTGTCCATCAAAAACTCACATTTACTAAATTTGGCATACAATTATTACTCTCGTAATATCTGCAAAGCTGTTCGGAGATATTGTTCATGCACTTCCTTGCTTGAAGAATAGTAAAAATAATCACAAACTGATCTAAATACTGTTAAAGAGTTTTGTTCATCAACACCATGAATGTTGCAGGTGAATTTTTCAATCCAAAAGGCATTACTAAAAATTCATAATTCCCATATCTAGTTTGGAATGCAATTTTGGGAAGAGAAGTTTTGGCCACTCGGAGTTGCCAATATCCTGATCTCGGATCTATTTTTGAAAATACTGTGGCATCCTTCAATTGATCTAGTTAGTCAGCAATTCTTGGTAATTGGTACTTGTTCTTCACTGTAATTCTATTCAACTGTCGGTAGTCAACACACAAATGTATGCTACCATCCTTCTTCTTGACAAACAAAATCGGAGCTCCCCAAGGTGATATGCTTGGTTTTATGAATCCCTTCTCTAACAACTCCTCTAACTATTTCTTTGGCTCTTTTAACTCCATAGGTGCCATTTTATACGAATCAATTGATATCGGTGCCGCCCCTGGAATAGTCTCAATTTCAAATCAACTTCTTGATATGGAGGTAATCCCGATAATTCATTTAGAAACACATCAGTATAATCTCTGATGACCAGTACATCACTTACTCCCGGACTAACTTTGGTTGTATTAATAATGTTGGCTAAATAAGCCTTGCACCCATCTTTAATTAATTGAAATGCCATCACTGCAGAAATTAATTAAGCAGTCACTACCTTCCTCTCTCCCACCAATATTATCTTTTTCTGCCTCTCAACATTTATAACTACTTCCTTAGTGTAACAATCCACAATAGTATGGTGTTTGGCTAACCAATCCATCTCCAAAATAACATTGAACTCTTCTAGTTTAATAATCATAAGAAGTTATTAAAAAGCACAAACTAGGTACATCATTAATAAATACATTAATAAAACCTGTGAAAGCATTTCTTGATTCTCTGGAAAAGAAGTCTGGGATTCAATATTTATAGACACATCATTCAGGTTGGTTTTATTGTCCTTAGGTAGTGGTTATGTGAACAATTGACTTGTAGATACATTTGGGGTTTTGCTACTACCCTGTTACATAAAAAGCATTTATAACTAATTTTAGTGACAAAAAAATAGCATTTATTAGGCTTACTCACATCTAGCATCCATTGCACCACATATGCAAGTGTAAGTGTCTTTGCTCTACCATTGTGTCCATAATGCATATTTTTGTTAATCTATAAATTGATGAAATGCAACATACCTCAGTTTATGTATTTGGAATAAAAAGTTGAAAAATAGAAAGAGTCATTAAAAAAATTTACATTTTCATTTCCTTCTAGTCCATGGTACCGTTTGTTATGATTTTGTGCGCCATATATACTGTATGTCATAACAGCACCTTTTCTAGTCACCTTCCCATTTTTAACACCATTATTGAGCTCACTTTCCTCCTTTCTTCATATTACAGCCCTCTTGCCCCTCTCTGCTTCTTTTAGTTCAGGTGGTAAATAGGGGGTAAGTCACTTTTAGGCCACAACTCTCTTCCATTACTTGGGTTTATTAGATGGCTATAAGTTCTAAGAAATGTGCTCACTTTATAGCAATCATCTAAGAAGCATTCAAGATTATGATTGTTGTAGTATAAAGAAGAAATAGCATGGATGTATTGAATTCCCGTTAGTTGCCACCTTCTACAACTACAAGTCTTATTTTTAATGTCCACAATGAATTGACCATCATGCCCCACAACTTGATACTTATCACCCCCTCCCCAATCAGTCCTATGAAAAAAGCTTATTAGCTTTGCCTTCTCTAACTTTTTCATTATCTTAGGACAGTAAAGAGATTTGCATTTCTTCATTGCATCCCTTTTCTTTTGAATTCTTTTCATAAGCTTTGTCTTAATCATTTCATTCATAGTAATAACACCCTTCAATCTATCATCCAAGATGAAGCTATTAAAGCATTCGCAAGGATTATTTAGCAACATATCACACTTAGGGAGTTCTTGGAAGTGCGACCTAGTCCAATGATGTGGGGCTATATTATTCAAATAGTTATAAGCACCCTAGTCTAACTCAACTATATTATCCATAATTTTAGTGAAAGACTGAACATAACTTGCCTTAGCTGCACAAAATAGAAGTTCCCTAACATCTTTTCCTCTAAACCTCTTTTTAAAATTTGTTAGAATATGTCTAACACAATACCTGTGCTTAGAGTTAGGGAACAATTATTGAATTACAAGTATTAAGCCCTACATAGTTAAATAGTTATGTAAAAAAAATATAAAGTTAGTAAGTAAATAATAATTAAATGATTAAAAAATAATAAGTTAAAGGCAAACCTTTTGTCGATCACTCATAAATGTCCAATGGTAGTTGTTGTTAATCTCCAAGTCATCAGCCAACTGTTCAAGGAACCACAACCAATTTTCCTTATTTTTCTTCTTCACAACAGCCCATGTTATAGGGTAAATATAGTCATTTGCATCAATCCTAACTGCTGTTAATAATTGTCCTCCAAAAATACCTTTAAAAAATTATCTATCTAGTGATATGAAATGTCTACAACAATCTTTAAAACCAGCTCTTAATGAAGCCAAACAAACATACATTCCTTTAAAAACACCATTATCTAAATGGAATGTAAATATTGAACCAGGGTTACTCCTTAGAATCTCTAACCTGTACTCATGTAACCTAGTAATCTGCTCTTTCTGATTGCCATCTATTATCTTTAAAGCAATGTTCTTAGCCCTCCATGCCTTAAGCCTGCTAATGTTAACTTCTTGATTTAGCTTTACAACTTGAATAATTCCATCCAATTTCCATGTTGGATCAGCCCTAAATTACTCAAGATACTTATGAGCGATCCATTTTGCATTTACATATTTGATTTTATAATCCCTTACACAATCATATTCCAAAATTCCTGATTTAATTTGAACTATTTTCTTATCACTATTCATAAGAGAAGCCCATAGGTAAAATTGGCATTTCGGTTGCTTGCAAAATGCTTTGCACTTTTTCTTATTGTTAGGCTTAAACTTCATTTGATATCTATTTTTAATTGTATAGCTCTTAACAGCATTCTTAAACTGCTCAAAACTTCTAAATTTCAAACCAATTTGGAGGTTAGAATCCTCCATTTATGTTTCCTCATCAAACTCTGGAAATTTTGGCTTACTTACTTCGATTTCAAATTCTTCAGTCTCAGAACGTGATAATAACACATCTGATGCAACATAAATAGACTCATCTGACCCTGCTTCTTCATCACAGTCATTTTCATTATATCTAGGCCTAGGCCTATCCCTCTCAATATCATTATCTATAAATTTATAAAACAATTCGTCATCTAATTCTTCATCTTCCTTACAATCATAATCAAAATCAATAATTTTAAAATCTGCATCCTCTTCATCATCTTTCTCAGCATCATTATCCTTCTCATTTCTGCCATCATTCTCAGTTTTTCCATCATTTAAAGTAACATCCATATTTATAACTTCCACATTATCATCGCCATTTATATTGAAAACAAATTCCTCTATAACATAAACATGTATAATCCTTTTATCATCCACAAATATGGACATTTCAACAGCATCAT
>CATIWO010759833.1:0-22376 GCA_949673435.1 Macaranga tanarius | reverse complement strand
TTTTTATCAAAGCTCAAAACTTGTGTTGGTATGCTATACCTCAATTGATAATTATTGCCTTGTGGACCCTCAAATAATGGCCACATTAGGCACAAACTTTTGTCAATGAGAAACCTCACTGGTCAAAAATAGAAAACCAGAGCAATCTAATGAATCTATTACACATGCCTTTGATTTAAAGGTTTTGCTTAAAACAAAAAACAAAAAAAGAGACAGCCAAAATCCATCACGTCTTCTTATGTCCTAAAATTAATGTGACATGTCATTGGCTCATTGCGTTGTTTAACTTTTGGTTTTCTTTCGCATTTTTCTCCTTGTGTCACCACCGTAGTAACATCATATGGTACAGCTTGCAAATTCGTAGCAGGTATAAGTCGGACCGGTACCATATGGTGGACTGGAGACAATTGCAAGTGGCCTTTTTATATTTAGAAGTGTTGTTGATGCAATAAATTGGTGGGTAGAGCCTGGACCATCAGTCGATGAAGAGTTATTTCTTTTCTGACATGTATTTGAAGTCATTAATTTCTAATACTACAATCAGAAAAATTAAAGAAACATATGATGATTTCTAACTGAATATTCATTTTTTTTATTAGTTTAACTAGGGGTGAGTAAAAATAATCGAAAACTAAAAATCGAACGGATGAGTTTGATTTGGTTTCTATAGTAAAAATTATTGATTCGGTTTAAATCGAATTGAACCAAAATAAGTTCGGTTTAGTTCAGTTTTTAGAGTAAAAAAAATGTATTAAACCAAATCAAAATTCATAATATATTTAAAATTTTATATATATTTATAGGTCGGTTTGATTGGTTTAGTACTAATATTTTAAATTTTATTAATAATATTAGTTTCTAAATATATAAAACTCTTAATAAAATTATTTACCACCAAAAAAATTATAACAAAACGTATTTAAATATATTTTAGAGAATCGGTTCATTTGATTTTTAAAAATTAATAAAAAAAATTAACATTAATATATATTATAAATCTTATTAGAATATTATAAAATTACATAAATAAAATAATTTTAAAATTAAAAAAGTGAAAATAAATTTAAAATAAAAAATATCCCAACCGAAAAAATTTGGTTCGATTCAATTTAGTTTTATAAATTTTTAACAAAACTAAACCAAACAGATATAGATTCAAATCAATTTAGTTTTAGGCATTTTTAAACCAAACTAAACCGAACCGACATTCGATCGGTTTGGTTTAGTTTATTTATTTATTGATAATTAATATATTCAGATATGTCTGGCACACAAAAGAAAATTTACCAATTTACGCAATTAATCTATAATTTATACACACTACGTTTTTAGTTCTTTTCATTTTCAGCTTTTTATAAGTTCTTATGATAACAAAGAAAAACAACATCTATACATAAATATTTTTTTGAAACATTTACAATATAATTTTAATTATATTTTTGAAATGATTGTAAAGCCTATAAATTATTTTTTATCGGAATAAGAATATCATTCATGTGAAAAAGAAGTATATACAACTGATAAGAGACTTACAAAGCAAACATCATACTATGCAAATACCCTTCTAAAAGCAAAACTACTGTATGCTCAACCTGATAACACCAACTACAATCCTTCCATCATAGAGGTTTACAGAAAATAAACATCTAGTCAAGCATTTCAACAACTATGACTAATGATGAGAGTGATCCGAATATGATAAAAAAGAGAGCTCAAAAAACAGACCAGACCAAAAGAATATAATATCAGAGTAAACACTATCAAACATGATCAATACCAGCAGTAGCAGGTGTGGCCGAAGCAATAGCTAAAAAACAGCAACTCTTGATCTAGATCTTCATGATCCCTATCTTCATAATCTAAATCTATAATCGCGCATCAAAAAGAGATATAAATACGAGAAGGAAAAAGTTTTTGGGCCAAAAATGGCCAAAAAATCACCAAAAACCATGATATTTTACTAAAGTAGACGGATGTACATTAGTATTTTTGGTTATCAAAACTATAAGAGCTGTTTTAAGTTAAGTTGTAAAGCCTATAATTTTAAAACATATAAAATATTTAACATTAAATTGCTAAAAAATCACAAAAAACTAGGATTTTTGGTTAAAGAAGATGGAAGTACAGTAGTATCTTTGGCTATCATAGCTGTTTTAAGTTAAATTGTAAAGCCTATAATTTTGAAACATATAAAATATTAACCATTTGATACCTACATATAAAAATACAAATATAACATAAATTATATGTTTTTTTTTTTTTCGAATAATTTTTAACACACACAAATGAAATGAAACACACAGACATGAATGAGTTGTAATGCAACACACAGAGATCCAACACATCATTTGTCAAAACCATGGCAATTTTGACAAGCGTGAAATCGGATATATATGTAACAAATAAATGCTACATGCAACCGATGTGAGACAAATGCAATTGATTTGTTTTTTTCGAAGAATTTTTAACACACACAAATGACATGAAACACACAGGCATGAATGAATTGTAATACAACACACAGAAATCCAACACACAACTTGTCAAAATCATGACAATTTTGACAATCGTGGACTCACGTTATGCACATTTCTAAATCTTAATTGATTGGAGGTCTAATCTTAATTTAAAATAAGTGGAGGACATTCAATTAGTTAGTGGGTTTTAAATATTTAATAATGTTAATAATGTCACTTTAGTTACTTTAATTTATTGCTTTAACTTTGTTCTCAACCGTTTCTCATTAGCGATGACAATTGAATAGTAACATAATTTACGGAGGAGTAATCACAAGCAAATGCTCTTATTGTATGATTGTGAAATTACATGCAGGCATTCAAGAATGTAGGAAATCATGATGATTATAAATGTTAGTTGGACTTGTTTGTTTGTTTGTTTTTTTTTTTTTTGTGATAGTGATGTTACAATTAATTTATCACATGTTTAAAAGTGCTTTTCTAACATTTTTCATATTTGTTTGGCACAAACTATGATAAATATATACAAATTATCCAAATAACACAATTATAAATTTCAATAAAAAAATAAAAAAATATAATTGTAACATTATTAATTAATTAAAAAAATTATTTATGTATTTTTATGAATTTTTTAAAACATACTGTATTATTTGAGAATTGTCTGGATTGCCGAGATCGTGTATATATCAACTAAGTGAGAAGATATTAACAATTCATATGTAAAACAAAAAATAATATAATTATTTTTTGATAACCAATCAATTATCATATTAGTAGTTTGTTAAATTTTTTAATCGAAAAAATATTTTAATGAACTCAAATTAAAATTTAATAATAATTTTCATAGAGTATAATTTAAAAATAACTAAATATCACCACCAGCTTGGTGGCAAGCTTGCAGTATGCAAGCTTAAAGGTGAGGAGTTTGATTCCCATCTTCCACTAATTCTAAGAATTTGTTTTCTTGGTGTCCTGTTCGTGTGGGGTTTAACACCGGATATCCGCGGTAGTAGAGAGGAGTTTAATATCCCTTCCCCCCGCTCTCCCAGGAGTCTTCAGAGCTTAAAATCAAGTCGTCCACGAGGCGATATTGGTCAAAAAAAAAAAAAAAAAAAAAAAAAAAAAAAAAAAACACTAAATATCATTAAATTAAAATCTTAAAATAGTACTATTTTCACATGAGTTACTTTCAGTGTTTAGAAAAGGAAGAAAAAAAAAAAAAACTCTATGATAAACCCGAAAGCAGGTAATCAAAAACCAAAAAGTACATTCATTGTCTGAGACTGATAGTGATTCACTCGCATTAACGAGTCCAGAAAAAATAATAATAATAAAAAACAAAAAATAAAATAATCTATTATACGTGTCAATTAACGATTGGCCAAATATTAAATTCCAAAAAAGACACGCCGTACTCTCCTCTTTTCACCTTTCATCTTCACTGCCCACATGCAATTCATGTAACAACTACATATACAAATACTCATTTCTCAAACGCCAAAAAAACAAATTCATTTCTTCACATCTCTCTCATTCTCACCGGAAAAAAAAACCTTATCCGTCACAGCTCCGGCCACTGAACATGGCGGAGGAGTTCCAGACCTGCGTAGACTACGGTTTAAGCTTATCAAAGAGAATTTACTACGGAAAGGACGTACCTCCGGCACCAGAGCCAGAAATGTCCAAGTCATCATCAGAGAATTATTTACCGACGGCGGTGATGGTCTACGCAGTTGTACCTGAGCCAGAAGCAGTAGATAATCCTGACGTGCCAAGCTACCAGCCGTATGTACATGGACGGTGTCAACCACCGGCGTTAGTACCATTGCATATGCATGAAGTAGCTATGGAAGTTGATTGTTGTTTAGATTATGCTTCTGTCAGTTTTAACGGCAAGTGGCGCGTGCATTGTATTAAGACTAGTAGAAAGTGTGATTGTCGCATCGCTGTGCCTGTGGGAGAGCAGGTAGCTATAACAAAAACACTTGCTTAATTATATCATTTTCTATTATTATTATTTTGTGAATTTTAATTGATTTAGGTCTGTGTATTTAGTTTTAAGTGTGCTTTTGGTGATTGATAATTGATTAATGAAAAGTTGAAAAATAAGCAGTCGTGTTAAATAGTTATTGGAACCTTTATGTAGCGTGGTCGTGGTCCTATCAGTGTCCAGTTGATTGGCATCAAAGTTTAATGGATTCTGATACTAGTAGTTCAGAAAAAAAAAATCTGGGCAAGGAAGTGATGGAATATAGCTGCTGGCTGTAGAAGATATGATTTTTATTTTTTTTTGTAATGTTGTTAGGTATCGTGAATATAATTGGTGTGACGTGACACCTAACATATATCTACATGGATAATTTTTAAGAACCAAAAAAAATAATTAATGATAAAAGTTGAAATAGTTTCAGCTTTAGATGTTGATGGTAAGATTTTGAAATGATAAAATCCTGTACTAATATTGCTTCTCCAACTTGAGGAATATATAGCAGGCGTGACATTTTTCAAAATTTTTGCTGTATAATGATTTTTATAGTGGAAACATGATTATGGAAACTTGCTATATGCTTTGTGTCTTCAGTTGTATGTTCTGGTAGTTGCTTTTGCTAATTGTTTGAAGTAACTTCTTTTTAAGTTCTCAAGCAAAGCATGATTTGGCTAACAGGGTTCAATTCTAGGTCTTGAGGTTGACATTACTGGACGATCATATCATAGCCAATTGATTATAGCAGAAGAAACCAAAGATAAGGAGAAAATAAGTAGAGGAGTAGAAGGAAGTTATTTGAAAGGAAGCATTTATACATTTAAAATCCCACAGGTGATTGCTTAATTACAATTTCTGATGCCTTATTGTGCGGTGATGTCTTTTGATTGACTTCATTGTTGATACTTATCTCTCTCCCAAGATACTTATGTGTTGCTTAGTTATACCTTTTAGGTTGTTGGAGGGACAACAATTTCGGTTAAAGTGATTTGGTCTCAGAAGTTGACATATGACGGGGGTCAATTCCTTCTCACTTTACCATTTAGTTTTCCAGCATTTGTTAACCCCATTGGAAAGAAAATTGCTAAGAGGGAAAAGATATTTCTAAATGTTAATTCTGGTGTCCACAGAGAAATTCTAGTGAAGTGTACTAGCCATGCTCTAAAGGTATGTCATTTGCATAGCCTTTGTGTTCCAATCTGCTTGTAAGACACAAAGGAAATGACACCAAGTATTTGATCTCCTAGGAGCTAAGACGTGAGGTTGGCAAAATGGGTTTCTTATATGAAGCAGAAGTGCCAACTTGGTCAAGTTCTGACTTAAATTTTTCATACACTGTAAGTCTTTGCACCATTTTTTTCCCCTTTCACTAGATATCACTTTTTCTCAAAGGATGAATGCATCATATATGCTGCTATCCCTTCAACAGCTGTCATGAATTCCTGATTGATTGCTGTGATTACAGGTTGTCTCGAACGACTTATACGGTGAAGTGCTCTTGCAGTCTCCACTTTTGCGAGATTTTGATGATAGGCAGATGTTCTGCTTCTACCTTTTCCCTGGAAATAACCAGAGTAGAAAGGTTTGTTATTATTAACTTACTGTCTGGTTATTTGTTTCCAAATGTTACCCTAGCAACTGACTTTCTCATGGGAATGTGCTATGCTTCATTGTCACTTTGTTCGAGGTTTTGAAAGAGGACAGCGAACATAACACAATTTTTTTTGCTAGTATTAACTTTTTTAAAGTAGGAAACAATGATCATATATTCATATAAGAGAAATCATGAAGAGTATGTAACTATCGAGTCACTGAAACACTGGCTACAACAAAGTGGACAAGAAGATGCACTTGGTGCAAATATAAAAAGGAAAAAAAAAAACTAGAAGGAAGTTTAGTGGACCGTGGAGATTGGAATTTTTTTTTAGAGTATCAATGCAGTTTTGTTTTAAGCTTCCTTAGTGATCAGAGTACTAATCATCATTGGCTTTAAATAAGGAGTGGTTTTCTCTGTTTTGTGTATTTGTTATGGTTAAAAGCATAACCATTGTTATTCATTTCTTTTCCCTCCTTTCTAGGCTTTCAGGAAGGATGTTATCTTTATAATTGATATTAGTGGAAGCATGAAAGGGGCTCCTCTTGAGAATGCAAAGAATGCACTATTGTCATTGCTTTCCAAACTAAATTCTGAAGATTCTTTCAATATAATTGCTTTTAATGAGGAGACATTTTTATTTTCATCACTAATGATGCCTGCAACCAAGGGAGAAATATCAAAAGCTACTCAATGGTTTGGTGACAATTTGACTGCAAGTGGCGGCACAAACATTATGGCTCCTCTTAAACAGGTGCGCATAGCTATTGTTTTTAGTCCGAAGATTTGTCTTAAAGCTGACTTTGGCTTAAATTATTGGATCCTTTTTATGATGGAGTTATCAACACATTTCCATATGCTAGCTAGTTTTATATTTGTTCTGTTTTAATATCTCTACAGGAAACTACATGTTATGAAACAAGGAAATGCTTAAACTACCGTTTTTGTTTTTCCATCTTCTCTCTTTGATTTTAAGTCCTTTTTCCCCCACTTTGTTTTCAATTAGTACAAAGAGTATTTAGTGACTTCATTGCATAACATATAATGCTGGATTACCCTATTATCCAGTTTTAAAAATTTTGAAATTCTGCAATTTTCACTTGTACATCTCTACATAAGGTATTCCATGTGATATAAATTGCAGATTTTAATACTGAAATGTGCTTGTTTTAGGCTATGAAGCTGTTGGCTGAAACAACTGGTTCTATTCCCCTAATCTTCCTCATCACTGATGGTTCTGTTGAAGATGAAAGAGATATTTGCAATTTTGTAAAAGGTTCTCTTACAAGTGGAGGACCAATTTCCCCTCGTATATGTACATTTGGCATAGGTAAGGTTTTGGAGTTCCATTTTTATCTTTTGTTGCTGGACACATGTTGCCTTGACCTCTTTGAGGTGTTGCATACAGGTTTCTTTTCGAAGAATTGATATGAGGTTTAGTGGCAGCTCAAATTGCCTTAGGATCTGTAAATCAATAAAAACTTGGGTGTGTCAATGTCATTTCTCATGTAATGCGCCATAGTTCATGATGTTCCAGATATGAAGTTGAATTGCACTGCTAACTGATTTCATGCAAATAAAAATTATGCTGGTGGGCTCATTTTGTTTATATAGCACATTCTTGAAGAGCTTGAATTTTCTATAATAACATTTTTAACAAATTATTACATGGAAACCTTTTTCAGGTGCATACTGTAACCACTATTTTTTGCAAATGCTCTCACAAATTGGAAGGGGTTATTTTGATATTGCTTATGATGCAGGTTAGTGTATTTATGTTTGGACAGAGAGTTCTAGAGCAACAAGTCACTTTTTACTTGCCTCTTAAACTAAAATTACAGCATGAGGGCTTGACACCAATAGATTTCTGTATTTATGACTTCTTGTTATTTCCAGATTCAGTTGATTTCCGTTTGCAACGATTGTTTACAACTGCTTCTTCAGTCATTTTAGCCAATATAACTGTGGATGCTTTGGAACATCTTAATTCCCTCGAGGTATGCTATCAACATGGCCAATCCTCACCATATTGAATTTGTCTTTCGCTTGTATCATTTGTTCTATGGCTGTGTCTGATATGTTATCATTTCTTTGAGTTCCTTGCAGTTGCTTCCATTTAGAATTCCTGATCTCTCATGTGGAAGTCCACTGGTCGTATCAGGCAGATATAATGGAAAATTTCCAGACTCACTTAAAATCAGTGGCATTTTGGCAGATATGAGCAATTTCTCAATAGAGTTGAAAACACAAAAGGCAAAGGATGTGCAGCTTGATAAAGTAAATTTTCTTCTCGGAATATTGTTGTGTAAAACAATGAGAAATTATAGAATGATCCTGGATCATTACTGAGTTGGTAGGCCAAACCAATTGCATTAAAACATTTAAGCAAGTAAATAAACAAATTATTTACAAGATTTGGTTTCCTTAAATCATGGCATGACGGGTTCACCTATGTCCTTTTAAGTTTTTAGTTTCTATCATTTTATTTAGTTGTCTAATTATAATGTGTTTGGCCTTCCAAACTAGATACAGTGAGTTGGTGGTCCTGGACTACTATATAACTTCTAGTAATATCTTTGACATCACCAACTTACCGCCAATTGAAATCTGTTACTTCAGATTCTAGAGCAGATGATTGTACTAATCAATTATAGATTAATTCACTTGAAATGATATTCTCTAGTTATTCTTTTGCTCGGCACTCTGCAGGTGCTTGCAAAGAGACAAATTGACGTGCTCACAGCTAACGCATGGATGTTGGAAAGTCAAGACCTTGAACAGAAGGTTTAATATTAAATTTGATTGAATATTAATTTAACCCTGATTAATACTAAATGTTCATGATATTAATCCTTGTCTTTCTTGTACAAAAATAATTCTGCTGTAGGTTGCAAAAATGAGCATACAAACTGGGGTTCCATCAGAATACACCTATATGATTTTGCATCAGACTCATACAGGGGAGAAAGAACCACAAACAATTATGGTGCAGGAGGTCTGTCTTTGCCTGATCACTTATTTTACAGTTACTTGGACATTACAAACGACAAAGAGCTGATTCATTTGGTTTTCTGATAACTCAGGTATTCAACAAAATTAACCCACTTAATAAACAAATGGAGCCAGAAAACCAGAAGATTCTTTTGCTGGGGAGGCTAGGTGTTGGCTTTGGTAACTTAAATGCAACGGCAGCAAACATTCCTCCAGGAACAGAGGAAATAAAGTCACCTGATGCGACAGAAAAGTTAGTGAATGCTGCTTCCAATTGTTGCAGCGGGCTGCTTGATCGCTTCTGTTGCATGTGCTTCATCCAGACTTGTTCATATATGAATGACCGATGTGCTATAACTTTGTCACAGCTTTGTACAGCCCTCGCTTGCGTTGGATGCGTGAACTGCTGTTTTGAGCTCTGCGAATGCTTCTAAGCAGATGTAAATTGTTGTTGAATCTATAAGATACAAGAACTATCTCTATATATAATGTAAATGGCTGTTGAACACTTGAACAGTAGATACAAGAATCTATGATGCGGTTGAGTATGTGAAGAACTTCTAATATTTTACGTTGGCATCACCATGCACAGCTGCCACCAAATTAATATGCATGCATATCTTATACATTTAGATTCCTATCTTGACCGCCGTTTTTCAAAGTCACAGGAAACAAATCCCACAATATATTTACTTTTTACAGCTTTGAAAATGATGAAGGAGGAATTGGATTTTGATTGATACGTAGGTTGGGTAGGTGAGTAGAAGTTATATATATATAGTAGTGGAGGGATAACTCATTTCTAAAAGTATATTGAGGTCAAAATTCAAATCGGAAATGATTGGTGTCTTGGTTGGTCCGAGAACCGAGACACCAATCAGTTTGACCATTTTGCTCCTAGTTGTATAAAAGGAGTTAAAATTTTTTTAAGGGTAAAAAAGTAATTTTATATGAAAATTATATTTTTAATCCCTCAAATAATCTGCCCCTCTGGTAATTTTTCCGGTCCGAGACAATCTCGGACCGAGATACCTATCACTGCCCAATTCAAATTATGCCATTGTCAATTTAAAAAGAAAGTTATTTTTTATTGTATAGTCTATTAATATTTAGATTATATGATCTTCCTATCTTTTTATTAATTAAAAAAAGGTGTTTTTTTTTGTTATATTGTACATCAATACTTAGATGATATGATTTTCCTATTAATTAAAAAAATCACCAACATATTATATATAATATAGCTAAAAAGTTAAATCAATTATAATGGACCTAATAATTTATCTAAAAAAAAGATCACATTTTGTAATTAATTATTATTTTTTATTATTTTAGTATTATTAGTTTAATATTTCAACTGTACACAATAAGTTCACAGTCTATAACCATTTTGCAATTTCTAAATATGACGTCGCCAAAGGGAGACTCACTTTTACGTAGATACGTGTAACTTTAGAGATGAAGTGTTGCCAAATATGACATAAATGTAATTTCGAGGGTTAATTTGTTTTTGGTTAAGTGTTAAATTGGTCTAAAAAAGATTAAAAGGGACCAATTTTCCCATAAAACAAAGTAGAGGAACCAAATTAAGTCTTTATTCAAACGAAATATATATCATCGGCCCAAATCTCCGACCTTCACCCGAAAATTTCTCATATTTCCTTTTTCCCGCCTTTCTTATCCATTTCCCGGCTAAATTTTGTTGTTTGGTAACCGAGAAAATCAGCAAATAAGCCAAGAGTATCGCAGCAATCGTCGCCATCAACAAAGCACTTTTTTAAAAAATAAAAATAAAAAATTTCCAGTTTCGAGCTTCAAATGATTATTCGCTCAATCATCATCTTCTTCCTCTTCCTGCTGATCTCTTCATCTCCGCCAATCAGGTAAACAGCTCAGTTAGGGTTTGTGCTCCGATCAATTATTTCGGCAAGCTCATAAAATTAATTAATCACAGCGTGTCTATCTCCTTTCAGGTCATTTTCTTCAAGCAATGAAAGTGGAGAGGAGAAGACGCTGGCTATGATAAAGCCAGATGGATTGTTAGGTAATTACACTGATAGAGTAAAAGAGATGATTTTGCAGTCTGGTTTCAGTATTGTTGCGGAGATGATCACTCAACTCGACGAAGATCGTGCTTCAACATTTTATGCTGAGCACTCTTCGAGGAGCTTCTTTTCGAGTCTTATCAAATATATGACCAGGTATCTTCGCTGCCTCTCTGTGTTAATTAATGAATCTTTGGACTTATTTAACTGCAATCTTGTTACCTCCTATTATCTCTAGTCTGTTTACGTTCTAATTTAAGGCATTTGGTGATGAATTCATTGCTCTCACATAGAGTAAGCGATATGATTGTGTAATTTCTTGTTGCCTATTGTTGTATTACTGCACTAAACTGGCATGTATAGTGTTGGTATAGGATGTAGAATCAAACACTGTGTTTGTTTTTCTGTGTTTTGATACATAGCTTTTGTCAGTGGTCCAGTGTTGGCTATGGTATTGAAGAAGGAAAATGCAGTTGCTGATTGGCGTACTCTGATTGGACCAACTGATTCACGCAAAGCTAAAATTACACATCCTGGCAGGTTATTTCTGTTATCCTTTTATTGTTCTTTGCATATAGGTTCTAATATTATCATTTGTTTTCATTTCGAGCCATGTAGTATTGGGTTCATTGTTTTTGACTTTTTCCTTCAATTATATAGCTTTTTGCTTGATTTTCACTTGATGGCTTTTTGTTGTATTTTCAGCATCAGAGCAATGTGTGGGCTGGATTCAGAAAAAAATTGTGTTCATGGTTCTGACTCTTTGGAATCAGCTCAAAGGGAAATCTCCTTTTTCTTTGGGGATTTTTCGTCAGGTCAGTTCTGACTCTTCTTTTTTCCTTTTAATTATTTTTTGTTATTATTTTGTGGATTTACAGAAGAATTTAAGCTTAAGTCTTTTCTTCCCTATTACCAGTTGTTCTATGTATCTTGTTTGGCAAATACAACAAAGCAATTTTTTCTCCTTTGAAGGTCATGGACCACCACCACCAAAAAAAAAAAAACAAATATTGATATTCTTGTTGTATCTTTTTCTCTATATATTCAAATAGTATTTTTGCTATTGTACTTTGTTTGCATGAGATGGATATTAGAGTATCAAATCTATGTAGTGTGTCTTTGGCCTATGCATAGAATTTGCAGTAACGAGGCCTGCATATCTGCCCATAGATATATGTACAACAATGATAAAAATATCCTGCTAATATTCTTTTTCAAATTCTCACATGTTCATGGGGAATTTAATGCTATGGAGCTGTTGTTTAAACCATCTATTATTCTGTTCAAGCAAGGCAGCCATGACGAATATTGATGCCTTTGTGTAATTTGAATAACCTTAGCTCACAAAGCTTTAGATATGATTTGAATCCATTCCGTTATAATAGAACAATTAAAATTTTAAAGTACTTTATGTGTTCTATATTTGACTGAAGTAATGGGCTACTTTTCATGGTAGAAGTCTCTTATCTGTTATTCTTTTCATTTGCATGGAGGACACAAATAACATTTACTTTCTAAGCTTAAGAATGGTATTTAATGGAAAATGGTTTGTTAGATTTCGACACGTCTGATCTGTTGTAAGATGTCCCTTAGAATGAGTTGAAGCTTCTGAAAGTGTTGTGCCCTGTGTATCACAAATCATGGTTATTTTCTTCATAAGATGGGCATATATTTTTTTTTTTTTGCATGAATGCCATTAGCCAATAGCCACAGCAATTGCATCCTCATGGTCCTGCTAATAACAAAACATATTCTTTTGAAGATACCCAAGGAAACAAAGTGATTTGTTTAGTATGTAAGCCTTCACTAGAAGGAAAATGCAAACAGCAACTTCAGTCATGTTTATTGTTGTAAAATTGTCTATGTTTTAATTCTTTTTTAAAGAAAATATGTTTTTCTGATAGTGTCATATTTACTTTTTTCTGTTTGTATTATCTTCGACAGGTGAAACAGTTGGAATACACGATGAACTCTGAATGGTATGCACTCAAGGAATATTACATTTTATTGTCCATCTCTTTTCTCCCTTCAGTGATTTATATTGTTCCAGAGACTTTGCCGCTTTGACAATGAGGAAGAACTTGGTATCTGATGGGTTGCTGTAACTTAAGTGGAAATGTATTATGTGCTTGTCTAGGGATGGTATTTTTGTCATTTTGCAAGCTAAGCAAGCAGGATCATGTATCCTAAAGAGGAGAGGAACTCTAAATTTTTACATTGCAGAATAATATCTAGAACCAAAGTAAAAAATATTAACAATTCTAGAAACTCTCTGAAAATGATATGGTTGATTTAAACTCACCAAGCCAAGAAGTCATACAAAGAGGTTTAAGTTTGTTAAAGCATCACAATCATATCCAGGTCATGTTTATGTGCTCTAGTTACCAAGATCCTACAGCAGTAAGATTAGTAGTTTTAAGTTTCTTGTTTTGAGTTATCAAAACTCAAAGACACATGAAATAGGTTGTTTGCAATTGAATTTCCTTAATAATGGGTCCTTGGATGTAGCATATAGCATAAAAGTTAGTTTTGTCTTGCTTTAGTTGTGGGGTACAAACAAGTGCAAAGAACATACAAATTAATGTTATGCATAGGTTTGACCTCAATGGAGGATAAAGATACTAAAGGAGCTTTGCTGCAGAACATTAAGTAGAAGTTCAGAATGAGTCATTTTGGGTGGTTCACAAGGATTTTCTGTCAATAAAATAAGCTTATTGTTTTTTCAATCACATGGGAGGTGGCATTCTAGGGGCAAAAGCCTTTCATTGCACTTGCGTGTGTGCTAAGAATAGCTGATTACATGAGGAAATGCATGTACATATGCAGAATAAGTATGTGTAACATAAAAATGCACTCTCTCAAACAACTGATGAGCACTATTTGGCACTGTACAGCTAATTCAACTTGCCGTAAACTTAGGAGATTAGAATGAATTGAGAGTCTTAAAAGATGTACAGATTTTGCTAAAATATTAGATAACAGAGGCTAGTACATATATTGACTTAGCAACTTGCATTGAATGTTCATTTGCTAAATTAAATTTGGAGCTATTAATAATCTTTAAGCACTATGGATGAAAGAAAGTAAATTTTGGAGAATGATTGCTAGTTTTTTAATCTATACATAATGTATGCCATACATCTTTATACTTTTCTGTTTGTTTTTTAAGGCTTTCCAATCTTTATGGTAGGGCAGGAAGATCCTTTTGTATTAGGCTATGTTTCAAATGCCAATTTCACCTTTCAAATTGAGAGGTGGTGATGTCATTTCTTTTGCTCAAAAATAACCTTTAGCATGTGAATTATTGCCCCATGGATTTTGAGTTTAGCTGGTATTGTCTTTATGTTGGTGTTTTTTTTTGGTACCCCGTCTGTTCAAAACTTTTGAATTAGATCTGAGTTCATGAAGTTGTCATCTTTAAATGGTTTTTGGAGTTTCTGAGTAGATGACTTCCTAGTTCCTATGGGATTGGATAGTATCACCAAGTCCAGTAGTTGATTTTTTAAGTACATGTTTGATAGTCGATTATCTGGATTAGAAACTAATAAGCTTAATGTTCGGTTAGACACTGCATAATACTTTACGTGTTACTTCCATGATGAAATTAAGGAATTAAGTACTTAAAAGTTAGAAGTGTACAACCACTTTGAATATCAGTTTTGATTGTTCTCTCTGCTAGCTGTTTTGCTACAACCAAAAATTTATTTATATTTTCATGCCATTCTTGCATTAATTTATTGGTTAATTGTGCTAGTTACAGCAATGGTTGCTCCTGCATCACAACTACATTTGGTTTACACCTACTGTTAGCACCAAATGAATATTATGGGATTGATTCTTATCTAGAACAGTGCTACCAACAAAATCCTAATTCGCGGCCAGGATTGAAGGGTTTACTCGTTGTCTTTGAGAGACATAGGCTACAAATTTTTATTTTCATTCTAGTAAGATATTATGGATGCATGAAGTTTTTAGGGACCTTTGTGGAGGATGAAACATTTGCTTAGTCTTAATGCTAGACACTTTTTGTTTATTAATTAGCAGGAGATCCAATGAAAGCAGCGCTAGTCAAACAATGATGGCCACCATGCAACCTTTCTGGATGATAGAGGTCCACATCATTCAAGGTCTATACTTTATGCTTGCCCAAGTTTCATATCATTCCATATTTAGTAAGAATTGCAAATTTTAGTTCTGTTCCTAAACCCTAGACATCTAGTAGATGCGATCACTCACATGGCCTCTTCCTTTCTTTTTGTTATCTTGGTGGGAGTGATTCTTGACTAACCTTTTTTTTTTTTTTTTTTAATTTGCTTTCTTTCTTACTTGCATCTCGAGGAGTTTTAATTGATTACATAAACTTTACATATAAGAAACTTTTAGGTTTTAAGCGTTTTAATTAGTGACGAGTTGCATGACGATACGTGTAAAATTTTCTAATCTTATTTTGCACAGGATGTTTTGATTCTTAATCACTTTTGATTTAGGGATTGAAGTGGGTGTCCTTTAGCTTTCGATACTATAAACCAAAGAACATCCTACACATAGCTCATTGTGTTCTTAAAACTTTGCTTTTTATCTTATAGTGATAATGGAGCTTATTGTGTTCTTAACCTTTGCATAATTTTAGTGATAAACAATGTAAAGTTATATTAATTCACCTACGTAAAATCACATGAACCACATAATCCTAAACAAAGTTTAATATCAACACTTTGCTTAGAGGCGGCACATTCTCGAGCATATGTTGGTTTGAGTGGTCCAAATAAGATTCGTGTCAGCCAATCACACAGTTTAGATTATCTAACGTCTACTTTAAACCATATTTTTCTGTGTAAATAGCAAAGAACCCTTTTTTATATCCAAAGCACTGAGGGAGCAGGGCAAAGCCACTCTTTATTTTTTAATAAAAGCAAGTGTTTACATTTTAATTAATCGTGGTAGGTTTTTGCCTAAGATGCTATTGGTTATAGCATGAACCAATCATGTGGTTTAAATAAGCAAGCGATTTAAAAAGCTGTGTCACTTCAAATTAAAAGGAGAATGATGGGCAATTTTTGAAAAGATGGCAATAGACCGAAGTGAAGTGAGCGGCTTCTGATTGCAAATATAGCATCCTTAGTGGAAAAGTCAACCCGACCCCTTTGGTACACGTGTTGATCCGACAGGAGATCATGGGATGTGCTTTGTCTTGACACGTAGCCAACTGTCATAACCTAACCCCTTTATCATATATAACATCTTTGAGTCTGAAGTCTTCAAGTGCTTTGATAAACCAATCATGTGAGGTAGTGTGTCCAGTGGGGCCAGAGGAAGAAAAGAAGTGACTGGGAAAAAATGTACATTAATCTCATGCGCTAAGACAATTTATTTAGTTGGCTATTATCAACTTTTCATTTACCATTATTATACTACACTGTGAAACATAAATTTATAGCATAATCACGCCTCTAATCTTCGCAATGCTAGCCCCCTAATGCGACTATATTAAGTTAAGTGGAATTTTCACTGAACAATTATCACTAGTGATTGATGTAAATGTAGCTCTTAAAATCACTAATCAATACAAAGAGTATTTCTTTCAGGTAACAGCAAAGTTATTTTTCTTGATCTTGCGTCTCTGTTACGAAGAGATTTCTTTTCTCCATTCAACAAAATTTTTGAAAGAATTGATCGTCTAATCTTGGAAAAGAAGGGATCATCTTTGCAGGAGTTTCTCTGTTAGTTCCTACAGTAGGAAATGCACATGATGATGATCTCTTGGGAGACAACCAAATCTTTTTCATTAACAGACCAATATGTCTACACTTTTTTACTTCTTTTTGCTTTCTTTGTGTGCTTGAGATTGATGTGTTGTTCCTCGCTATTTCTAAAAAATAAATAAGGTATCTATCGTTTTCAAATATGCACATATTGTACAATTGAGAAACAATGTAATGAAATTTTGTAAATTTTTTTCATATGTGATTTGATCAAGTATATCAAACCCCTATAGAAAAGAAAGTTTAATTTACAAAAAAAATTTGCCCTTGATTCTTGTTACTTTATGAGTCCATGGAAATTGAACCATGTCCTTTATGTCATATTGGAATTTTATTCTCAGTGCTTTACAACTAGGTAGCTAGCTAGGAGCAAGATAGATTCAGTAGCCAATGGGTCGGTGATGGATTGGGGACATTGCCATGAGGTATTATACATATTATGTTCTTTATTCTCCTAAAATTTTCATGCAACAAGTTACTATGTAAATGGATTAATTATTCTATGTTTCCCCTTCATGCTATTGCTGCCCCATTCTTCCTGTTTTGATGTCTGCTAAAACATATAAACATTGTCACTTTTTGTTGAAGGTGCTTTGATTTGGTCAAGAGATCATGAAATGAATTGTAATATGTTTACATTACACTATTTTTAACAGGAAATTTATGTGCCAACTCATCGGTCAGGTCAAGTCTCGGCCCGAAAATTTTCAAGAAACATAAACCGAACTGAAATCGAAAGTTTTGGGCGGATTGTCGGTTCGGCCCGAAAACCGTAATAAAAAAATGAAAGAGATAAAATAATACTAACAAAGGGTTAATCTGGTGGTAAAGTAACTTTATGCTTTCTGAATGACGGGAGTTCGAGAGTCAGCGATGACATTTAAGCAAAAAAATCAAATCCCAAGGCTAAGATTCGAACTTAGGATGTCTAATTAGATAAACATCTTTATCACTCTACCACCATATGAAGTTGACATATCTCAGCTTATATATATATAAGTTCGGTTTTCGATTCGGTTCGAATTAACCCGAAAACTTGTGGGTGAAAAATAATTGAAACCGAACCGAAAATTTTGTTTTGATATCGGTCAGTTTATTCGGCCCGGGCCGGGTTTGCACACCCCTATATACAAGTGCAAATCTTTCCTTGTACATCCAAATGACACAACTACCATACATTGAGAACTAGTTAGCTTATACATTTACCCTTCTTATGGTGATTTTATTGAAATTTGAATTCAATCTTTGTTATTAATTGTTCCATGGAAATTTTCTGATAAATAACTTTTTTTTTGAAAATTTGTATCAATTAATGGAGTCATTGGCTCTTTATTTTGATTTCAGAACTTTAATTATTTTTCAGATGCATTAGTAGCTTAATAACTGAGCTTCGTACACTTCATGATTACATGAGAAAAGGTTAATCTTGAAACAATCCAATCAAAGCATACTACTAATCGACAAAGCTTAATATACAAGTATCCAATTGCAACATATATGTGGTGACTAGCCTGTACAAGTTTCAGGAAGCATGAAGAATTGGCTACCACAACCAAAATATGTACTATTAACTATATTTTAATTTATAAGTTAAAAAGGAGTGAAGAGATTAAATCTATAACAATATCTACACTAACATTTTGTGTCACCTCTATAATCGTTAGATTGCAAACGTACATAGAGATTGAACCCAACTTTATGTATCTTTGTACTTCTCTATACATTTGCATATGCATTAATCCAGTGGACGACGTTAATGCCACGAAGCAAAATTCAAAAGTTATTCAAGAGTGAACGTCTATGGAGTCATCACCCCATGTGTTTAAAATATAAAATAAAATAAAGTAAAATAAAAATGGACAAAGACTAAAGTCACATTTTAGATTAAAATAAAGGAGGAATGTCTTTTATGTTAGTGGGATATGTGTGTATGTACCAAAGTATATTAGTTGTGCATATAGAGGGGAAAGGTTAAGAAGAGATATATATAATTAGATGAATACAAATACAAAGATATAAATGTAGTGGGCAAAGGTTGAGGGATATAGTAAGTATAAAAAGAGTGGCAAAAGGCTGTTCTTAGGAACTTGAACCTGTAGAAATTAAATCTGCATTCTTCTCTTAAGGTTCATCTATTAGTTCCATATCAAATTCATCAAAATCCCATCTTTGTTTTGATTCTTTCAAAGCTGAATTCTCATTGTTTCAAGAGTTCAATTTAGTTCTTTCATAAACCTGCATTTTCCCACCTCCAGTCCTATCTTTTACCATTGGCTGTCACTGGTAGCTCTCTCATTGTCTCACCATTAAAAAGGGAAACAGAAGGTCTTCACTTCTACCTCAAAAATGAAGGTAAGTTTTATTATTTTTATTGCCTGCTTATAGTCTTGGCTCTTGATGTATATGGGAATGGTTTCTGACTGGAATTGCCATGTTTTTTTTTTTTAATGGTGACAGCTTTTTGGTTGGATGCAAAATAAGCTTAATGGCAATAAACAAGGGCATAAAAAACCTGCTGCAAACACAGTTTCTTCTACTCGTAAGCATGATGCTGCAACACCCTTATACACACAGACACACACATGCATATTCTTAATTAATAGCAGATTCCGTAATTGAATTTGGTGTTATATATGACTTATCTTTTTTCCTATGTATGGTATAGATCATTTAAAACAAGACCCTCGAGAGGAATTCAGTGATTGGCCACATGGATTGTTGTCAATTGGAACTTTTGGCAACAACAATAAAATAAGGTCATCAGTAAATCATGAAATCCAAAAGGTTGAGGAAGTAGAAGAACATGGTGAAGTAGAAGAAGCAGAGGAAACATCTTCCCCTGAGGATTTACAAGATTTTACACCTGAAGAGATTGGAAAATTACAGAAAGAATTGACAAAGCTTTTATCAAGAAAACCAACTTCTGATAAAGAAAAGGAAGTTGCTAATAAAAACCTTCCATTGGATAGGTTTCTTAATTGTCCATCAAGCTTGGAAGTTGACAGAAGAATAAGTAATACAGTTACTAGTGACATGGATGATAATGAAGAAGATATTGAGAGGACAATTAGTGTTATACTTGGTAGATGCAAGGACATTTGCGAGAAGAAGAAAAAGAAAGCTATTGGGAAGAAGTCCATTTCTTTTCTTCTCAAGAAGATGTTTGTATGTACATCTGGCTTTGCCCCACAACCTAGTTTGAGGGATACTTTTCAAGAATCAAGAATGGAAAAGGTACACCCACAAACTCTAACAAAATCTTCTACTTTTTTTTTTTTTTTTGAACTGGTATGTTTATATGCTAATTAATTCAATCAGGTATAGAGATTCTCATATATTTTAGGTGTATTACATTTAATGGTTAAATTCATAATATATATTCTAAGTGTTTTATACTAAATTAATAAAAATATGACATATATTTATGTGTTATATATTTGACCATAAAATGTTATATGGTCAAAGTAGATAAAAATTTCAAATAGGTATTATCATACAACCATAATGCCATAAATTATGATGAATATTTATAATGTTAATAAACTCATTAAGTTTGGATATAAAAGATTTGATTATGAATTTAGATTTTGATCAAATTTATGTGGATTTATATTAATGAAAATTTCAAACAAATTAATAATAAATTTAAAAGTTTCAAATATTTATATGCAAGACTCCATTGGGTTGCCATTTTAACTTAAGAGCTTGGCCCATTTAAGTTGGAAGTTCTAAAAAAGCCAGCTATAGTAGGAGAACAAGAGAACTATTCCAAGCTTACACTATATGCAATATAAAATCATGTCCAGTTCAATTTAAAGTTGCTTTAATTTTAATGTGCTTATATTTTTGAATAGCTGAAGTTTGATATGGTTTTTGTCTACAGCTCTTGAGAACATTGCTTCACAAGAAGATGAACCATCAAAATTGTTCCAGAGGATCATCAATGAAGAAAAATATTCAGAATAATAAACATATATCAAAAGGTGAGAAGGAAGATGAAAAGAGAGATAAAACTTGTGATGGATGTAAATGGGTCAAGACAGATTCTGAATGTAAGTTCATTATTTCTTAGGCTAAGGTTTCTACATTTAGCTCACTTGATGTTGATGATAATCAATTCTAGTACTAATGCTAATTCGTTTGCTATTGTAGATATTGTTTTAGAGATTTAATGAAGCCTACAAATTGATGATTAACAACTTATAGTAAGTGAATTCTTTCTTTTCCCTTAATTATATATGTACAAAAACTATATTATAATTGGATTAATTTCTAATTTCATCCTAATTTTGCAGATTCAAATAGAAGTTAAATGCTGGGAGCTTATGAATTAAGAGCTGCATGATGATAAATTTTAAAAGGGTAATTAAAACCATGGATCAACAATAATAACTAAACAGAGTAGGTCTCAGTATATACAGAATGTTTCATTTTTCTTGATTGTTCCTTTCTCTTCTTTTTTTCATGGTTGCATTGAGTGGATTCAATGCAATACGTGTTATGAAATATGAATCATTCTCCAAGGATTCTGTAGTTTTTCTGTATTTTTTTGTCCTACTCTATCATATTTTTGCTTTTAGCCAAAATTAAATCTTTGTAATATATTTTAGCCTGAATAATAATACAATATTGATATTATGTGATTGTACTGTTAATTAGTTCATCAAATTAAATAATCCATATTGAACTCTGTTATCTAGATTTTTTATTTTTTTAAGTTCTGTTGAATTGAGTTTTGCTTTATACAAAATAGTTTCTTGATTCAAAAGATTTAATAAATAATATCATTATTAATAAAGTGTCATTAACAAGAACACTGTGTACAAATATTATCCACAAGCTTCAACATGATATGTTTTTCCTATGTATGTGTTGACTAAATAGTTGATATTCTGATTTCTGCGTCTGACTTGAGACTTTTGGTCCATTCACTTGAAAGTACTACATAACCAAATGATCAATCCAAATCCATTTTAATGTCCAAATTATTATTATTATTATTATTATTATTTGAACTAAATAAAATGATGGTTTTTTTTTTTTTTTTTTGCCAATGAGGTCTAAACGGAGGCCCTGAGACCTTTAAAGTCACATGTTCAATTCCTAATGGAGACTTTAGTTAAGCATAATATGTGTTTGTCCTACCACCCATTAGGATATATATATATATATATATATATATATATATTAGTATGTAATGTAAGTTAGTGGTTATAGTTAGGGATAGTTAATTAGTGATAAAGTTAGTGTTTGAGTTGTAGTATAATTAACTATTGTAAGTCCCTCATTTAGGGTTGTATCGGACAAAAAAAATCAAATGATGGCTTTTAACTTGTAATTGTATCATTCCAGTTAAAAAATCACATGACTCCTTAAGCCTGACATGATTTTTGTCCAAGAAAATATTAATCACCAAAATTCTTCCTAGAAATTATCCAGAAAACGTATTTTGAGAATAATAAACCCATGTCAACTAATAAAGTATAAGAAGGTAAAAGAAAGAATAAAATTATTTTAATA
>CATIWO010759743.1:0-13998 GCA_949673435.1 Macaranga tanarius | reverse complement strand
ATTTTGGCATAATTTATAAATTTGAATAGTTAAAACCCATAAAACCGAACCGACCGAAAACCGAACCGAAAATTTCGGTTCGAAATAGGTTCGGTTCTACAGTGTAATTCGGTCGGTTCGGTTCTATATTCTTGAAATTCGATTATTTCAGTTTGGTCAGAAAAACAGCCTAAAACCGACCGAACCGACCGATGAACACCCCTATATCCACTCCACTCGTCTCAATTACACTCCTCCTACAAAAATAATAAAAAAGGTATTAATAGTCTCCAAAACAGGTTTTTACCTTATTCCCCCTTCATTGCAAAAACTTTTTGAGAACAAAAAGAAGATCTGGATCTCTAACAGCTACCTACGGGTTTGAATAGCCCACGGATACTCCAATCACCGTAAAATTAAAAAAAAAAAAAAAATTTTAAAACCGAAACGGGCCAGTCCAGATATGCTAACCCGTTTCATTGCCAAAGACTAAAGGATCTCCCTCTCTTCTATCACCAACACGAGAGAAAGATCCGATCAGCCACAATCCCGAGTTAACACGGCGAGTCTGTTCAGTAACTCGGTACCTATAAACCAATGGATCCAGCTAACACGCCGCTAGGCAAAATGCTATTGGAGGAAATAACTCCGGTGGTCATGGTGCTCCGTACGCCACTCGTTGAAGAGGCGTGCCTCAAGAACGGTCTCTCCTTTATCGAAATGTTGAGTCCTTTCTGCAACTTCAGTAATATCGATGGTTAGTCTCTTTTCACTGTTGCGTAAAATTTTTGCAGTTTTGAGGTGTTTATGTGGTGTAATTTTGTGGAATTTTGAGGTTTTTTTGGATTTAATTTGATGCAGTTCCTGTGCGGACGTCGAGTGATCAACCTTATAGGCTTCAGAAGTTTAAATTGAGGTTATTTTATGAATCAGATATTCGGCAGCCGAATCTGGAGGTGAATGCTGTTTTTTTTTTAAGCTGATAATATTTAGAATCTGCTTATTGAGCTTGAATTTTGAAGTTTTTATTGCTTTTTTTTTTTTGTTTTTTTATAGTCTTAAAACAAATACAACAATTCAATTATGTTGAATTTAATTTAGTTAATTTTCGTGATTGGAAAGGTTGTAGTTGTTTAATTTAGGGGAAAAAAGGATTTTAAAGGCATTTCTAAAGAATTGTAATTATGTTACAAGCTAAGATTGACATGTTTTTGTAAGAATTTAATTGGATTAATCTCTTTACCCAAACAATGTCTATAAGAAATGTTTGTAAGTCATGTTAATTTATGTTTGGATATTTGTTGTATAAAAAGCTAAATAATTGCTTGGACTTGATTAACGTGAGAGAATAGTAAAACCAAGGCAAATTAACATTCGTATTGAAACTAAAATATCTTATCATTTTGTCAAGTTATTAATAATGATTAGGAAGGGATTCTATGTTTAATCAAGATGCAAAGCCATGTATTGGGAAATGTACCAAGAATTGTCTATCTGTGATCACATTCTGAAAATACGTGATTTAGGTATAGACTGTTAGGTTTAGGTACAGGAGGAATTTTTTTTGCTTTAAATAATAATTACTTGGATGTGAGTTTTTCTTTAGCGTTGTTGGTTGTGTAAATATAAAGATAACAAATTATTTTTGGTTCAACTAGGTAGCCAAAGAAAGACTGAAGGATGTTATTACCCAGGCTGGGGAAAAGGATCGTACTGATTTGAGCTTAGATCCACCTCCTATTACCGACGTAGGAGCTAGTAAGTTAAAGCTGTCATGTATACATGCTGGTCTACATGTATATCTTTTACTATTTGTATATCACACTATTTTCCTTCTTGGAAACTAAGTTGTGCTCTGTACTTGCTCTTGTAAATCTTTTTGCTCCAGAAAATTAAATTTCTTTTGAGTTTAAAATGTTAGACATGGTAACCCTAATGTCAACTCTTTACTGCAGAGTTGAACTTATAGAATTGCCTTTATCTGATACATAAGATTGTGTGACTCTTGCAGGCTCTGAATCTGAAATTTTACCATCATGGTTTAAATTTTTCAATAAAGAGCTTGTACGAACTGTGTCTTTCTCAGACCATGAAGCTTTTGACCATCCTGTGGCATGTAAGTTTTCAGAAGTTATCAGGATCCAGCACTTCTTGTTCTTTTCCCATATTATCTTTTGAAGTGAAATAGTTTTGGTCCGTTTTGCACATGGAATGATTTTTCTCACTGTTTCTGGATTTAAATTAATTTGCAGGTCTTTTGGTTGTTTCTTCAAATGATGAACAACCTATCAATCAATTTGTGGACCTTTTCAATACTAACAAGTTGCCCTCTCTTCTTAATGATGGGGCCATGGACCCAAAGATTATGAAGCATTATTTATTGGTGCATGATAATCAAGATGGCTCTTCAGAGAAGTATTACAGTCTTTCCTTTATTGTTATGCTTAAAATCTTGAAAGTGTTATAAATATGGAATATAATTGCATAGGATAGAAATGATTGCTCAGCTATATAATGTAAGTCATTCTCTTATTCTCTTGCTCGATTGCTGCTGATACTTACTGGGGAATGGTGTGATGACTTGCAATATATGTACAATGTGAGAGAATTCAAGTTGAGAACCTGACAAGGAGATGCGGAAGCTGAATTGATTGATGAAAGACTGAGAAATGTATAATACATAGTTTTGTTGTTCTCTGTTGTAGCCTTTCAGGCCTACTATAGGACCTGGGCTTGGGTTAAAACTTAAAAAACATAGAGTTAGAATGAGACAAGAGATTGTAGAAAAGGGATTTGAGCTCTCAAGAACCAAAAGGAAATAGAAAGAAAGAGGAAAATGTACTATTATTATTGTGTATGATCGAGGGACTGATTTCAGTCAAAGCTGTCGCGTCTTAATGGTAATATTTAGTAAATTGATACTTATTTTTTTTAATGTTTTTTTTGATCTGCAACCTAATTTAATTTTCTGAGATGACTATGTGGCAAATTAGGTTGCTTCTCTGTTTTATTAGTCACTGAGCACTGATACTACTGATACCATGTGATGATTACACACATGTGAGTGAATCAAAGTAGAAAAGGATAAGATTTCAACTGTATGAATTATAGCAGAAATGGATTCAGACATTATGATCACAGCTTAATAAGAAAATCACATTTCTAGAAATGCATGAAAAGGGTCACAGACAACTCAGAGGATGGAAGTTTTGGTCTACCTGAAATGCATGAAAAGGAAAATAATGCTATTTTGCATATATCTTTTTTACTGAATCAGTTTTAAGTTTGTTTCGTTTCATTATCCACTAATTTTACATTTTGATTTGCATCTAACTTTCACTTTGGTAGAACTTGGATTATACCTACATAATTATTATTTCTTAGTGGTTTCCTTGGGTCTCAATGAAGTGAACAAATTACCACTTTGAGCAGGTTTTTTTTGAAGAAAATGGGACAGGGGAACTTTGTTTAGGTTTTCATGTTCCACTTGTATTATGCAGAATCTAATTTTTTTTTATTTTCATTATGCTTTAATATATTTATTTTTACATAATCTCTAACTGCTTTTCATCCTCGTTAAGTTTTAGGAGCAAATTCATTGATATAGGTTCCTTATGGGTTGAATGTAATGCGCCTGGCTTTTTAATCACATTTTTTTTCCACTTATAGAGCAACAAAACTACTAACAGAGATGAAGAATACATTTGGTTCAAATGACTGTCATGTGCTTTGCATTAATTCTTCTCAAGATGAGCAGATAGAACATCAAGAAAACCTCTGGGCTTCTTGTGTAAGCTGCTACAGATTTTAGAATTATATTTTATGTTTTAAAAATAACTCTACCTGGTATATAGTTTTGGTTTAAATTATAGGATACTATGAATAAGATTAACTCTCTAGTTTTGTGTTCTTTTCTGACAGAAATCCGTGGCATCTCCAAATCAGCGCCTTGGTTGTTTTCTTAATGTTGATGATCTTAACGAGGTAATTTTCTTTAATCCTCACTAGCTAATGGTTTAAGAATTATTTTTTTAATAGTTTTGTAAGCATGAGTTCTATTATAGGTTTTAACCAGTGTATTAGTTTGTATAAATTGGAAACAGATAAAAGACCTGATGCAGGAATTATCATCTAAACACATAATTCCATACATGGAGCAGAAAGTTCGTGTGCTCAATCAGCAGGTGGTGAACCTCCAGTGTTTCTTTTCTCTTACTGAGTTGTTTGTGAGAGGATTAATTTCCTTTTTAATTTATTACCCCGTTACATCTATCTTTTTTCTCTTCCTCTGCTTTCTAATTTATCTTTTGATGTCATACCCTATTGTGATTAGGTATCTGCTACAAGGAAAGGTTTGAGAAACCAAATTAAGAACTTGTGGTGGAGAAAAGGGAAAGACGATACACCAGAATCCCTTGATGGTTCCATGTATGTTCAAATATTTTTGATTGTCATATTATTGGTCTGTTTTCCGTACTTTATTTTTTCTAATAGGGTTTTACATTTCCTGCTGAAGGTATACTTTCAGTTCTATTGAGTCTCAGATTCGAGTTTTGGGTGACTATGCTTTCATGTTACGGGATTATGAACTTGCATTGTCAAACTATCGGCTTATTTCCACGGATTATAAGCTTGACAAGGCTTGGAAGCGCTATGCAGGTGTGCAGGTAAGTTGAAATCCTTATTTGTTTAATTCTTCTGTCTTTTTGCCTTTTTTATAAACAGCCTGTTATTCTCTAGCTTATCAAAATGTGTTTATATTGATTTTCATAATTTATTTTTTCTCTCTCATTCTTATGCTGGAATATGTATCTTGTTTTGGTGCATTATTATCTGAGATACATGTTCAATATAAAACCTGGTCAATGCATTTCAGTAATGTTTGTGAAAAGCATGTTATTGACCTGCTGTGGTACCTGCCATTTGTTTTTTAAGGTTGATTTTACTTTCATGAGAAGTGCTATAGTCTATTATATGTGGTTAAAAATAGGGTTTGTACAATCAATGCTATTTCTTAAATTTTAATTCAATTAGTGAAAGGCTAAGAAGGCATCTTAGCAAAGATAGAAAAATTTACAAAGTCAAAAACCTTTTATATGTTAAAATATTTTATCTTGAAGTCCAAAAGTTAAATTTTTGTTGAATAAATTTGTCCACCTACCTGGCCTTGTTTAATTTTTTCTTCTTTCACTCTTGTAAATTGAGACTATGAACCTAACTATCCTTCCTTTAAGACAGGCTTCATTTGTGTCATGTGTTCCTGCAGGAAATGATGGGCCTTACTTACTTTATGCTGGATCAATCAAGAAAAGAAGCAGAATATTGCATGGAAAATGCATTTAGTACTTATTTAGTATGTGTAGCTCTTTCTTGCTTTGTCTTCATCCATAATTTTTTTGGTAGTCTTATAATCTTATGACATCAAACATACCATTGCGCCCTTTTTGAATTTCTTTTCTGTTTATGGTTCTTTGATTTTAATATTTCTCTAATTAAGATCATTGAGATGATGCCATGAGAGTTAGAAAGATGATTTAAACATTGGGTTCTATAGGAATTTTATGGCTTGGAATTATTGTATCTTGTCTTGAGTGTTTGTTATTGTACTTTTAGTAGTTAGGAGGTTATTGTTTTTTTTAGACAAGAAATTGAACTTTGTTGTGTATCAAGTTTGAAGTTATTATAAAGGGTTCTTTTTATGCCATTGTAGCTGATCGCTATTCTTTTTCAGTAGCAATCAGCATTTGAAATGGATATTTTTGGCTTTCTATAACTTCTTGGTTTGGGATTGTGAGGCTAGAATTAGTTTGATAAGTGATGAGATTTAATTTTATTAGATCATATGTCATAATTGCCTTTCAACTAATAAAGATGTTTTTGCCCTGCTGTACAGTAGTGTTTCAATAGCTAGATCTCTAACTTAGCTTAAGATGATTGCCAAATCATCTAAGCTGCTGCTTGGCTTTGCATGCGGCCCTGCACATTTTTAATTTGGCTGATTAGTCCTAAATCAACCAATCTCATTTCTAGAATGCTGCTTTAAACCTTATTTAAATGCATTGGATCTGGCATGCATGCAGAAAATTGGGTCATCTGGTCAGCAAAATGCTATACGTTGTGGTCTTTGGTGGGTAGAAATGTTAAAGACAAGAGATCAATACAAAGAGGCTGCCACTGTTTACTTTCGCATCTGTAGCGAGGTGAGCACATTATTTTTTAACAAATCAGGGTGAATGAAAGTACTGTTCCTATGTTATTTATCAATTTATTCTTATTTTAGGAACTGCTACATTCAGCTGTTATGCTTGAGCAAGCATCTTATTGCTACTTGTTATCTCAACCACCCATGTTACATAAGTATGGATTTCATCTTGTTCTTTCTGGTGATCGCTATAAAAAATGTGATCAGGTACTTGTATTAATGGAAAAATTTACATTTGGATTTTAACCTATTATGCGTTGCTTCTTCTGAAGTTGTTTCCTCCCTCATCGGTTCACTTTTTGTAGATTAAACATGCAATACGCACATATAGAAGTGCCATCTCTGTTTACAAGGGAACTACATGGAGCTACATTAAAGATCATGTATATTTCCATATTGGACAGTAAGTTAGTTTGCTTTATTGCTGCCAAGTTTGCATGATTGACACATTGGCCCTGCAGAAGCTATAATGCAAGAGATCGTTGACAGTCTTTTTATGTGTTTGTATGTTGTTGCATGATGTAGATGGTATTCCTTTCTTGGGATGTACGATGTGGCTGTCACACATTTGTTGGAAGTCCTTACGTGTAGCCATCAGTCCAAAACAACACAGGGGCTATTCCTACAAGAGTTTCTTCAAATTGTTCAGGTAACTTCTACATTTAGTTTCCATGCTTGATAATATTGTTAGAGAGAGCAAATTCTATGGCTCTTTGGAGTCTTTAGATTTTATCCTTATCTTCAACATTATAATTTGTGCAAATCCTTATTATCCTATCAGCATCTTATGACTTTTATAATCTAAAGGTCATTTAGTTCTTTTTCCTTTTCTTTTTTTGAAAGTTCCTCATAAACTTGACAGTCTTATCGTTGGATGCTGTAGAAAACAGGGAAAACATTTGAGGTATTGAGACTTCAGTTGCCTGTTATCAATATCTCATCACTCAAGCTTGTTTTTGAAGATCATCGGACCTATGCATCACCGGCAGTTGTAAGTAGAATTTTATTTATATGTTGTCCAAAAAATTGATTGTTTTACTTATAGTTCTTGAAGATGCTTTTTTCTGTCTATGTGCTTCTTTTTCCTTGTTTTATGGATGCCAAATTTATTTTATCTAAAGCAACTAGGTATTTAACTTAAAGTTAGGGGAGTTCTACTCTACCTTTCTTTTAACTTTCCGTATAGTCTCAATTTGGCCGAACCAATCGTTAGTGATGCAGGGCAGCCGTTAGAGATTGAAGTCTGCAAATTTAGGAGAAAATTTAGAAAATATTTATTTGTTCTAATTTGTTTACTTCTCTTATTTAATATATTTTGGTTTTTGACTTTGTTTTAATGGTTTTTGGTTTTATTTTGTTTGTATTTGTTCGTGTGGGCTCTTTCATGTAAGCTTTGTAATTTTAGAGATTCATAACTAAACTTTTTCAGATTATTGATTATTTTTCTTTGCAACTTTTCTCTTCTCTTTGTTTTATAACAATAGTTGTTGCATCTCTTGTTTTGTCTTTATGGTCTAAATCATTTGGATTTAACTAAATGCCTAATCATATGTTGTCAAATTCTGGTACATTTCAATTTATGATTTCACTTAAATAGTCTAAAATTTAGTTGAGTTGTGTATAGATTAACTGCCAAGGTAATAAACTTGAAGTGATGTGCATGAACTATATTAATAATGCATTTGGTTTGTTAAAACATTGATTACATCAAATGCTATTGAATATTAATAGTGCATTTGATTTGTTTGTTATTTGACTACATGAGAAGGCTATTGAGTAATGTATATATGTGCCATTTATTCTTTGGCATTTGGTTGATCATCTCTAATTCTAGACTAGGTATAAACTAAAGAAACTAACTCCATTTGGTTAATTGCCTCACTGATCCTAGTAATTGATGGGGCATGGTTTCAGCTATGAGGCAATTGGGTAGATGTTGATTTCTATTTATTATGAATCTAAAAACATTTGATGCTTGTGCCTGTGCTATGATTTTGCCATTTAATTTCTATATTTACTTTATTACATTAATTATTTTGTATTGTTATAAATTCTGTTGTTAATGATCTTCATAGTAGCAATGTTATTAATCCTCAATGCAAAGAGATTATCTGACTAGATGGTGCATCGTGGTTGATGCCATTGTTTATTTTCAACCATTCCAGGCTAGTGTTAGAGAAAGTTTGTGGCGTTCATTAGAGGAGGACATGGTTCCATCATTATCTACTGCCAGGTCTAACTGGTTAGAATTGCAATCAACACTTGTGCCGAAAAGATACAAGGATACGAATATTTGTGTGGCTGGAGGTATGAAGGTGATAGTATTCAGCATAAAGTTCCATGCTTATTTTATCCTTGGCTTCATATAGCACAATTTTTTTTGAAGGTGACTGGCTCAATAATTTTTAGGGTTATGTGTTGTGGCAAAGCTGCAATCTTCTCGACTTCCAATGGAGAATTTCATTTTCTTGGTGTGAAGTTGATTATAGGGTTCTAGAGAAGCTTCTTAGAGTTATATACATAGTTTTCTAAACAAATTGAAAAAGGAACTATATCAAGTGAGAGAATAAGCACAAAAAGAAGGGTAAGAATTCTCCTGCTAGAAGGAAAAAAAAATCATTCAAAAAAAAAAAAAAAAAGAAGCAGAAACCTATGCTAAATTGCTAATACAAAAGGCTCTTCATTCCATTTGCACTTAACTGAAGAACTGTGTCTAGATAAAACCATTTGTAAGACACTTTATGAGAGCCAGATACAAATTCTTATTTTCTTGTCCCATAATTTTCTGATGTGAGTGCGTGCCAAGGCTATGTATTTATGGTTCTTGATAGGCTATTTCTATTGAAATCAGCCAATAAACTGAGCTGCTATTTGCTTGTTGCTCTGAAGTTTCTTAGCTTATGCCTTCAACTTAAGGCATGCACTAGCTATTTGGTAGTGGCATGTATGGGCATGCGCCTTTGTATGAAGACAATTCAATTACCTTTATCTGCAATAGGTGTAACCAGCAAAAAAACTGTACATGTAGGGGATAAGGATCCAATTGAATTTCTAATACTGAGCTCAATCTCTGCTTTCTTTTCTTTTGATTTGCAGAAGCAATAAAGGTGGACATTGAATTTCAGAATCCCTTGAAAATACCTATTTCAATATCCAGTGTTGCTTTGATATGCGAGCTCTCAGGGTCAGATGGGATGAACTCTGGTGAGACACTATCGCCTTTTTTCCCCTCATCAATTTGGGTAATTGCAAATTAGACCTATGAAATTGGGTGATTAATGTTTTAATGATGATGCAGATGCAAGTAGCTCAGCCACAGCACTTCAGACTGATGAAGAACCTAAAAGATTAGGGTAACTATGTGAACATTTCTGTACTTTGTTTAAGTAGCTTTTCAATCATTTTTTCAGTAATGTTCGTGGATTCTTTTTGCATTTGGAGAGTTGTTAATTTGGACATTTTCTTGATGCCTGCAGGGATTTGACCTCTGACAACTCTTTATTTACTTTGTCTGAGGTTGACTTCACATTGGCAGGGGAAGAAAAAACTTTGGTGAGTGCTACATCAATGAAATAAAGTTTTGAGGATCTTTTTTCTATTCAAGGCTACCTACTTGGCAATGTTTTGAAAATTTACAATTTATTTCTTGATTTCGCTGCTGTTGCTTCAGTTTTTTTTTTTTTTTTCTATCTTCTTGACACGTAGAAACAACTGAAGTGACTAATATACCATATCTGTGTGGGTAGATTTTATTGTATGGACATTGACGTGTGCCATGGTGTAAATCAATCCTGTTCCAATGCTTCCTGCAGAGGTCAGAACATCCAATGTTCCAAAAACTGATAAGCACTTGAAATGTAGAATTAAGTCTTTTTTTTGTCCCCGGGGGGCGAGGGGGTCAGAATCTAGGAACTCCATGGGGGCCTGGTGGAACCACACTTCCCTTTAGAACATACGCGGAGAATTAGGGACAACAATTTGAATGAATCATCCCAGTTCATCTTTCCATTTGAGTTCTGGATCATAGAAAACCATGAATGCTCCTATGTTCCCTTGTCATTCTGATATAAGACTTGAACTTCGATTTTAAAATTCTCACAGAAAAGACATTAGCTGATAAATGCTAGAATTTTAAACAATTATTTTTCTTCTAAAATTTACTTGACAAACTCCGGTTACTTCTGTAGGAAAGTAGACCTTGCAGAAAAAGACTTAAATCCTTGAATTTCTCATCACCCCTACTGTCCCCCTTAAGGAAAAGGTATTACAAACTTAATTTGCAGATTTTAGTGAAAGTGACAATCTGTTATTCGTAGTTTGCATTGTAAAAATGCTTCAAACCATGGCTGTCAGATCTAGGCCAGCTCAGCTGGTTCCATTAGAAATTGGTTTGGAGAATGGGCCAATCCACATCTAAAAACCTGGATAGAACTGGTTTGAGTGACAGTGACATGGATGGCTGCTAGGCTGCCATGTTGAATTCTTTCCCTTTAAGGAATTCAAGATCTTGTGGATCATTGATCCAAATTATGTGAATAAAATGTTGACAGTTTAAGAAACCAAATTTTTTCTTTTTCTTGTTTTCTTACTTTTCCCATTTAACCCATTTTATGTGAATGTCATAATTAACTTTTTTTTTTCTTTTATAAATATTATTGTCGAACATGAATTTAAAGATAAGTTCTACCCTTTTAATCTTCTTATATATGCTTGAACGATAATGAACGCATATATTTACTAAAGTTGATAACTCAGATTTGTGAGAAGTTAGATAGACCAATATCATAGGGTATGTATATACTTTTAACACTTCTATGAACCAATTGCAAATTTTCTTTTTTTATGTTTCTAAGTTGTTATTTTGAAATCTTATTGTATAATTATGTACATAGTATTCCCCAAATGAATCTTTGACCTCTCTATTCTCTGGATTGGTGACAGTTTGAGTTTGAGCACCTTGATTTGGACCAGAATCTAGTATATCACATTTCTTCAAGTAGATAATTTTTTTTTTTAATTTCTGTATTGAAATTTCATCTTGTTTCATATGTTCAAATGATAATCAGTTCCTTTCTTGACTGTTGGTTCTTTTTCTTACCAAAATTTTATTAAGATATGTTGTTTCTCAGTTATTATTTTAGGAAGTTCACTTCTGGTTACAACCCATTTTCTGTTTTCAGGTGCAACTGAAGGTCACTCCCAATGTAGAAGGCATTCTAAAAATTGTTGGTGTTAGGTGGAAACTGTCAGGTTTGGTGCTTGGTTACTACAACTTAGAGTCCAATATTGTAAAGAGGAAAATTGCAAAGGGAAGGAGGAAAGCTGAGCACTCCTCTAGCAATGACCTGAAATTTATAGTGATCAAGGTGCAGGCAAACACTGTTTCTAACCTCCTCATTTTGCTCTTTCTATTCAATTTTCCTTTAGATCAAGTTTGTTATATTTTTCCTTGCTTGATCTGCTTTTGTCGTGTCCAGAGTCTACCCAAGTTGGAGGGCATCATTCGTTCACTGCCAGAAAAGGCATATGCAGGAGATTTGCAGCGTCTTACTTTAGAGTTGAGGAACCAATCAGACTTTTCTGTGAAGGTATGCTTTTCTTCTGCATTCTGTCCTTTGTTTTATAATTTATTTTGTGTCACTATCAGCTTCATGTATCTTGTATTGATGTTGTACCAACTGTGTAATTTTGTGCAACTTCTTGGTTACTTGGGAAATTTTCTGGGCAATTGTTCAAATGGTTAAGGTACTTGTAGTTACTTTTATCTGTACTGTTGCTTATGCTGAAAGACCGGATGCAATTTATTTCTAATTTTTGGGAAAGATATTAAACCCACTTACCAGCTTACCTTTTTTTTTTTTTTTTTTAATCCAACCATGATTCTGTCTGCAAGATGCAGTGATCTATGGTTATATTAAGTTTATTACATGGTTTGATATCTGGCAGAATCTGAAAATGAAGATCAGTCATCCTAGATTCCTTAGTATAGGGAATCATGAAGATTTGAACCAAGAATTTCCAGATTGCTTAGAAAAGAAGAAAGATTTTGAACAAACCGGTGTACATGCTGATTCTAAGAAAGTGACTCATGGAATTTTTCTATTTTCAGAGGTCTGTGTGGAAGACTGCCATGTTTTTTTTATTTTGGTAATCATCACCAAGTTAGTGCCAGGCCACCTTTAGGTGTGTTCTTACTTTTGCTTTGATATGTCAGGATATATCAATAGAGAGAGATAAACCTTTATTATGGCCTCTTTGGCTTCATGCTGCTGTTCCCGGAAACATTTCCTTGTATATAGTTATATACTATGAGATGGAGGATGCATCAAGTATCATAAAATACCGCACGCTGCGCTTGCATTATAACTTGCAGGTATGCACTATAATATGATTGCTGCATATTCTTGGTCAATTTGTTCTTTCTTCCTTTGTTAATAAAAAATGCCTTTTACTATTTAAATCCCGATAGTAGCTTAAATTGAGATGCTTCTGGGGCTAATGATACAAATGCGTTGAGAATTTTCTGGCTGATGGTTGGATAGATACTTTTCTGCATTGAGTGAGCATGTAATTTGTTTCGCGCTTTTTATTTAACTTTCAGGATATTTATCTTGAGTTTGATTCTTAGAATATATATATTTTTTTCTGTTGTCATGAATTAAGTTTTGTTAAGGGGTTGTTATATTTATTGAAAATTGTATTTATTAGGTGCTGCCATCATTAGATTTATCATTTACAATCAGTCCTCGTCCATCAAGATTGCAAGAGTTCCTTGTGCGCATGGATGTTGTCAACAAAACTAGTTCAGAAAGTTTCCAGGTTAATCAGTTATCATCCATTGGATGCCAATGGGAAATTTCACTGCTTCAACCTCTTGATACCATCTTTCCTTCACAATCATTAGTTGCTGGTCAAGCATTGTCTTGTTTCTTCATGCTCAAGGTAAGTGCAATTGCTTTCTATTTAGTATTTACCCTTATTCTCCTTCCATTTTAATTATGCAAACATACTAATTGTTTTCACATCCTATTTTCTTGTGCTTGTGTAATCTATGGTGTTACACTTTAAAATAATTTCTTAATTCTGTGAGAGCATTTTTTAAAATTTCTTATCATTTCCGTTATTATCTTTTTCTCTCCTTCCTCTCCCAATATATATATACATACATAAAAGAGTGTAAAAGCCATTTTATTGTGCAAACTTTTGTTATAACCTTTTGTGTTGATGTTACCCTTTATACCTATCAACATAGCCAATCATTTCTTCATTTCATTGTCTCTTCCTGAAAAAGCTAAAGAAATAATTCATAGTAATCTAATAATTATGTGAAAACAATATAATGTTTATGATAATATTAATTTGTATAACTATAGGATTAAATAATGCTGTTAATTGGCATAATGGTCTAGTTTCTTTTGTCGTTAGACCTAAAGAAATGACAGTAACAAAATTAGTAACAAAATGAATTAAATTTGAGTATTTGAAAGAAAATAAGTGGCAACATCTAAATAATAATATATACTTCTATATAGTCTCATTTTTATCTCTAAATAAATGTATTGATGTATAATAGTACCAATGCTCGTCACTTGTATTAAATTAATTCCATCTAAGATAAATATAAATTTATTTTTTTGGAATTAAATTAATGTTTGCAGCATAGAAATCACCGGCACGTAGGGGTGAGCACGGTCCGGTTCGGTTCGGAGAATGCAATTCTCCGGAATTGCTCCATACTATCGGAGATTTAAAAATTAAATCTCCGGAATTGCTCCAAATTTTCGGTTCGGGACAGTTCGGAGATTAAAAATTTCGGT
>CATIWO010759448.1:0-11505 GCA_949673435.1 Macaranga tanarius | reverse complement strand
AAGCTCAGCACAGCAAGTCGCACCCGGCTCGATGGCTAGAGGAGCGGGTGTGACAGATCACAAACAGATGATGTAGATGAAGGCGGTAGAGAGGAAGGCAGTCGGCTCTTGGCTAAAGAAGATGAAGAAAAATGAGGGAGAAGATGAAGAAAAATGAAGCGTAAAAAAAAAGGGTACGCGTGAAAATATCGCCGTTTTTAAGTGCACGCGTGTAATTTATGAAAAGTGAGGTTATTTTTGTTAATAGAGAGTATTTTTAGGGTAGTTATGTAAAGAGCACTAATACAATAACTAGTCAAGGAGCGATGAGTGTCAGAGCAAAAAGCCCAGTCCGCATCGTAATGGGCCTGAAGATAGAGGGAGTTTTTAGTGGGATACTACAACCTTTGAGAAGGACAGCCTTTGAGATATTTAACCAAATATATTGCAGCATCCCAGTGAGAAGAACAAGGTTTATTCATAAAATGACTAAGTTGTTGCACCGTATACGTAATATCTGGCCTGGTTAAAGTCAAATATAATAGTCGCCCAATCAATCTCCTGTATTGATCAGGATTAGAAAGAGGAGTATCATCATCAGCTTTGAGCTTTCGGCCTTTAAGAAAATGAGTTGGATTTGGCTTAGCTCTCATTAAACCAACATCAGATATGATATCAAGGGTATATTTTCTTTGATTGATTGCTGTGCCTTTATCACTTCTTGCAATTTCTAAGCCAATAAAGTATTTAGTATATCCCAAATCTTTGATAGTGAAGAGTGAGTGGAGATATTATTTGACATAAATTATCTCAGATTCTAACGGCCCAGTAATTAGCATATCACCGACATATACTAATAGGGTAAGAAAAGTACTATTAGTTTGTTTGATGAGAAGGCAATAATCGTGAGCTGATTACTTAAAACCAAATTGAACAAGTTTGTTGCATAATTTAGAATTCCATTGTCTAGAGGCTTGTTTAAGGCTATAAAGAGAACGTTTAAGTCGATAAAATTAGCCGGTTTAGCTTTTAAATAACCCTCTGCATGCTGCAAATAAACTTCTTCATCCAAATAACCATGTAAAAAGGCATTGTTGATGTCCAACTAATGGATGGGCCATGAATTCGCTGTTGATAAGGCTAAGAAGATTCTTACTATTATGAACTTTACTAGAGGTGAAAAGCTGTCAAAGTATTCAACACTTTCAATCTGGCTATACCTTTTAGCAATAAGGCAGGCTTTGTACCTGTCCACACTGCCATCAAGTTTAAGTTTAATTTTGTATATCCATTTTGAGCTAATATCCCTTTTCCCATCTGGTAACGTAGTGAATTCCTAAGTGTTGTTACATTCCAAGGCTTGTAATTCTTAATTCATTACCTCTATCCAATTGGCATCTGCACTAGCTTGACGGTAAGAGGTATGTTCTTGCATATATGACACGTTAGCTAAAAATGATATGTATGATGCAGATAAGTTTAGTGTTTGACTAAAAGGAAATGTAGGTGGGGTATATTAAGTAGGAGCAGATACCTGTGATGACCGATGAGGATTGGCAGTAGTTTCTGTCTGAGTCCATGTGGTATTAGTGATGTAGTCATTTAACTAGGCTGGTCTATGGCGAGTTTCGATACTGTGTCTAGTGAAAGGCTAATTATTGACAGAAGGTGAAGAGCTAGTGTTTGTGGCATCATGAGCAGGAAGGTGGGGTGAAGTATCAAAGGAAGAACTAATGTCTGTGGTATCAATAATGGGTAATGTTTATGAAGTATCAGTGATAATATGGTCATGATGTGGTTTTGAAACATTATGTGATTCAGGTATAGGGAGAGGCAAAGAAACATCAGAATCTGAATATGAATGCAAATTATGATAAAAAGGGAAAACTGACTCATAAAAAATAACATCTCTAGATATGTAAACTTTATGGGTCTCTAAGTCATAAGCTTTATAAGCCTTTTGACCTAGACTATAGCCAATGAAGACACACTTAAAAGCTCTTTAATCAAATTTGGTCTTGTGTGGAAATATGTTGGTCACAAAACATAGGCAGCTAAAAGTTCTAAGGTTAGTGTAATCTGGTTGTTTAAGAAACAAAAGTTCATAAGGTGATCTCTAGCCAAGTAGTTTACTTAGTAGTCTGTTAATGAGGTAAGTTGCCATGAGAATGGAATGACCCCAAACAAATTTTGGCAAAGAAGATTGGAAAAAAAAGCTCTCGCTACTTATAACAAGTGTTTATATTTGCATTCAACAACCCCATTTTATTGCGGAGTATAAATACAGCATTTCTAGTGCAAGATACCCTTTTATGACAATAAATTTTGTAATTGATGATTAGTGAATTCAGTGCCATTGTCTGTTCTAATGGTTTTAATATTGGTTTCAAACTGGTTGTGAACAAGGTTAACAAAATGAGTGAAAATGGTTACAGTTTATGATTTATGTTTCATCAAATATATCTAAACAGCCCTAGAGTAATCATCAACTATGGTTATCACATAATGTGCACCATCAAAAGCAAGTTCTTTATAGGGTCCCCATATATCAATGTGTAAAAGTTCAAAAGGTTTTAAGGTACGGGTTTGGCTTAAAGAGAAAGAAAGTCGCTGCTGCCTAGATTTATGACAAATGTCACACATATGTACCACTTGTTCATTCAAAGTATGTAAGAGACTTGTATATTTGAGTGTGTTCAACAATGCATGACCCAATCAATTATGCCAAGGATGAGTAGAAAAAGAAATTTCATTACTATGTAAAACTATGTCAGTACATGTACTGGAAAAGATATTGCCATACTGTGTGATCTTATTACATTTTGTATCTTTAAGGCATGTACAATCCATCACATAAAGGTTGCCTATGAGTTTGCCTACTGCCAATACCTTATCAGTCTTCAGGTCCTGTATCAAACAAAGGTTAGGTTAAAATATGAATTTAATATTGGTTGTTTTGGCTAGTTTACTCACGGAAAGTAAATTGAATTTTAATGATGGTATGAATAGTGCATCCTTTAAAGTAAGATATTCACTAAAATGAATATTTCCTGTGTATTCAACTGATTTTGTTATTCCATTAGGTAAGTATACATATAAAGGTTTTTGGATTTGGTTCAAAGATTTAAACAATGATTTTTTAGCACATATATGATTTGAAGCACCCGTGTCAAGTATCTATGTTTCTGGCCTCAAACAATTAATAGTGCTTAAAGCAATGCTTAGGGCATAATTAGTTATCAGAAGGTTACCTATATAGCTATTTGTGAAATTCAGCTGCTCTCCACCCACATGAAACTTTCCTTTGATGAGCTTGAGTAATTCTTATTAAACCATATTCGCTAATTCTATTTTTCCTTCTGCTTTGACATTTTGTCATTCATCAGTGATGAAATCCAATGGTGTATCAACCATATTTGCAAGCCCTTTTGCTGAAGTCTTTCTTTGGTGCTCCTTTAATTCTTTATACCATTCTGGATACCCATGGATTTTGAAACAAGTCTCTTTGGTATGTCCCTTCATATTGCAGTGCTGATAAACTTTGTTCTTTTTATCCTTCTTAGTCCCATAAAATCTCTTTAGATTATTTTGGTTTCCTCCTTCTTTCCTGTAGGTCTGAATACTACCTAGTGATTTGGCCATTAGAGCATTTATTTCAGGTGTGTCATTGAAGATCACATTCACCTCCCTCTGCTTCTCTACTCGTAACAACATTGAATTTGCCTTATTAACTGAAGGCAATGGATCTATGACCAAAATTTGGTTTCTAATATGATTATAACAATCATTTAACCCCATAAGAAACTGCATCAATCTATTAAATAAAGTTAGATCTGTAAATTCCTTTACACCTCCATAATTACACACCGGCAATGGCATCAAGCACATTAATTCATCCCAAAGCTTCTTCAATCTGGTGTAATACTTTACAATAGTATCACTCCTTTAAGATATTGAGCTTCTGTCCCTCTGTAACTAATACAACAATGGCCCATTGCTTTCACCAAATCTCTTCGCAATTTCATCCTATAATTCCTTAGCTGAAGAAGTGTAGAGAAAAGCCTCCACTATATCTTTTGAAATTGAATTTAGAATCCATGATGTTACCATGTAATTTGCCCTTGTCCATAATTCATATTCTTCTATTCCTTCCTCTAGCCTTGTGATTCTCCCATAGATGAACGCTAGCTTCAGCTTTGCTCCTAGAGCAATCTTTATAGATCTGCTCCATGTTAAGTAGTTACTTCCTATCAATGGCGTCGTTACCAACACCATCCCTGGATGATCCGAGCTATGCAAAAAATAAGGATCTCTATTTTGATTGAAATTTGTATCTCTGTTAATCACAGTTGTTTTTGCTATGACAGACCCAAGAGAGCCATCACCCTCTCCTTCCATGATTAAAGATTAAAAGGAGTTGTTTATGGATCGATAATGCTTTGATACCATAAACAAAATTATATCATATTAAGTTTTAGTGAGAATTAATCTGAAAAAATTTTATTTTTATATTTCTTTAATCAAAATAATTACAATCAGGTGATAAATATATACTTGGATAAAACTTTCTTGTCACGAATAGAACTTTCTACACACTCTATAACAAATTAACTTTACAGCGTATTTACAAGAATGACAAAAAAATATATGTAACAGAAAGAACAAAAATATCAGCTATGTTTTGCTCCATGGTAGTTGTACTATACCCGAGCTCTTTTGTTGGAGATTATCTTACAATCTCAATGATACTCAGCTTGTTAACTCACAAGCTGGTTTGTTTACAAGTTCACAAGTTAGCTGGCAAGCAGTTCATCTACAAGTTCACGATCTAGCTCATTTCATATATATATTTAAAAATAAAAAATAAAAGCTCATTTCTTAATTGATTAATGAATTTTATTTAAATTTTAATTGTTAAAGTTTATAAATTTAATAATTAATATAGTAAAATATCAAACTTGAAATTGTATTGTGTTATGTAAGTTTACGGCAGTATATTATATGTACAAAATGAATTTATAAATTAAAAGATATTAGTATATAAATATTTTCAATAAAAATTTATATATCAAAAGTTGGAAGTAAATTGAAATTGTATTATTTAGAAAAAAATGAAATAGTTAACAAATACCAAATTCCAAAAAAAAAAAAAGACACGAGCCAAGCATGAGTTTCTACAAGACGAGCTTGAGTTTCTGCTAGCCGAGTTTAAACACTTCTGAATATGGTCAAGCCAAGCTCGAGTTGCTAAAGTCTCATCTTGTCTACACCCCTAATTTGGGTCAAAAGAATTTGGAAACTTGCTGTATGAACTTTTTTGTAGATTTTTCCAATTATAAAATTTTCTTTATATGATATATGCAGTTCAAAAGTGAAATTCCAGTTTGGCCATTCATTATTCTTTCATTATTCCTTGGTGCATATGCTCTTCTTCCTTACTTTGTTCTTTGGAGACCACCGCCCCCACCTGTCGAGGAAACTGAGCTTAGCAAATGGCCTCTTAAGTTTTTGGAATCAAAGTTGACTACTAGGGTAAGTTCTTATTATGTCTTGTTGATTGATATAAACATCTTTTGATTAAGATAAGCTAAGAATAATAGGCTATTGTACCTAATGAATGCTGAACCTCCTCCTGACCTACATGTACAAAAGAAAACCTTGGATGAGCCTAGGATCTTTAATCCATAGGTTCTCCGATACTTAAGTCAAAGAAAGTTTATTCAAGATAATCATAATTAAGAGATTATGAGCCTTTATATAGGCATAAGAGAGAAATACATAGTCCTATTCGGATTAGTATCATGTGAGTCCTAATTCATTACCAATTAGATCTCTTTATCTTTATTGAATATTGATTTCTTATGTGGACATAGAGTCCTCTTTAAACTTGGATCTTTGGGGTTTGGGACATAATCTTTTCTTAGATTTATTAGTACTTGAGGACACATAAATACATGACAGCAAGTTGCTATCATTTTTATTTTGATCATGTATAAGAATGATCATTTACTGAAGCCTTGCAAGTTATTTCCACACACACATGGCACATGACTTTTTGATGAATGTTGTGAGCCTCGAGCCTGGGGAGGATTCTTCCACTCTTTCTTTGGAATAATATAAAATAGACCTTCTTACTCAAAAAAAAAGCATATGATAGACCTTCATGTGATGGAGAGTTCAAGTTGTTCTCTTAAATTAGAGTATGTCAGGAAATTAATTTATTTATGAATGAGAAATTGCAAACCAATAATAAAGTATGGCAATTAAACAAAGAGTGATTGGTAATTAGTGACTTGTCAAATTAACAATGGTGGAAATATATTTATATAGGTGAAAATGGGTCCTTTGGTCTATCAGGTGTATGGCTGGAACATTGTTAATTTTCATTTAGGAGGTTAAGAAAGAAAGTTTGCAAATGACTATTCTCATATTTTCTTAGAAAGTGAATTAGTTCATTGTCTTTCTATTCCATTAAGTTTGTTTCATATTAATAATGTCACTAATTTTAAGTTTTGATATGCATTGCATTCATTATTGTATATGTTAAAGCTCAGTTTAATTTCATTATGCATCAGATATCACTTTCTATAGGCCTGGGCCTGTTCATCTATGCAGGATTATCAAATAGTGATGTCTGGAAGGAGTTCTAATAATACTTCATGGAAAGCAAATTTGTAAGTGCTTGTGCAATGTTATTTTTCTCATTTCTTTATGCACATCATCAGCCAATGTGAGACACAACAAAAATTTTAATTCTTTTTTTTTTATTAATGAGTTCTTATACTATGCCATCAGTGATGAGGACACAACACACGACCATATATTTGATCAACACGCCCGTGTGGTAGATGCTCATGATAGGCAACAGTAAACACGGCTAGATGATACGTCTGTGTCTCATTGTGCTTCAGATGGCAGTGGAGGACACGCCCGTGTTTGAGAGTATCGACATCATGGATTTACACGCCCAACAACTCGCCCGTGTATGAGTTCGTGCATAATTGACAGAGTTTTGGCATACTTGCACACGACTTGGTGCACGGCCGTGTATATGACCGTATCGCATTCAAGAGGATTTTGCCAAATTTCAACACGCCTGTGTCTTCATATAACACGCTGTATTTCACATTTGATTAAGAAATTCAAATTTTATTAAGTTATTTAGTTTGTTTGGGATTCTATTTAATTATTCAGGCTTTAGCCTTTTATTTCCTAGACTATAAATACTTAATGTTAGGATTTGTGGATTTTAACTTTTCAATTATTAACAATTAAACAAACTTTGCTTATTATTTTATCTAGATTGAGAATTAATCTCTGGATTAAGACTGTTAATCTCTGGATTGAGATTGTTGTTCCTTTTTAAATAATCAACGTGTTTGATTATCGCGCTACACGCTGCGTCAGGTAGTATTAAAGCAGGTTTTCCTTAATCGATGGCTCACACTTACTGTGGTGATGATGGCAACCGATCACAAGATGGTGATCAGGGATTGCAGGCTGTTTGGAGAGCAATCGAAGAACAGCAACAGAATACCCAAAACATAACTCAGCTATTGGAAGCAATGCAAACCTAATTACAGGCTGTGTTGAGGGTTAACGAACAAGGGCATAGGAATGATGATGGTGAAGAAGGCAAAGGATTTTGCCCAGTCATACCCGTTGTTGATCCCATTCCCAATAATCAGAGGAGGCCAGCCAGAGGATATGATGATACGTCGGATGATGAGGCTGACTTTGGAGAGATGGCACATGTGCCTGGGAGATTTTGTGGCAGACGACCATGGCAACCAAATTACAGAGGGGACGACGAGTATAAATTAAAGGTAGACATTCCTAACTTCAATGGGATCTTGATATAGAGGGTTTTCTTGATTGGGTGACTGAAGTATATAGGTTCTTTGATTATACTGATTTGCCCGAGGATAGGTAGGGCTGGCAATTCGTGTCATCGTGTCATAAACGGGTCATATCAAGATACGATAATAACATAGAAATGGCTAATCCGAACATGACACGTTTAACTAATCGTGTCAAAACTACAAACCCGAACACGACATATTTAATTAGCAGGTTACACGACACGACACGACATGATTAACTCGTTTAATTTATACAAGTCTAAATGTGTCATGATAACATGACACGATATGTTTAACTCATTTAACTTATATAGATTTAAATGTGTTACAAACACACGATATAACACGTTTAACTTATACAGGTCTTCATATGTTATAAACATGATAATAACACGTTTAGACACATTTAACTATTAAATTATAAAATAATAAAATATCACAAAAAATCTATTAAACATACAAAAAAATATATTATGTGGTACAATTTAAAATTAAAATCTAAATTAAACATCCACACAAATTTTAAGTATCATTATAATATTTTAAAATTTCATACTACATATCAAATTGTCCAAAAATACAAAAAATCAAATTGTCCAAAAACACAAAAATAACAATGATAATTTAAATTTCCTTCAAGGTCTTGGTCCTTTCACCTACATATACAAAGAAACAAATATTTTAATAATTATAGCAACAACAACAATATAAAACCAACATTTTCATATAATAAAAACCAAATATAAATTGAAAAAGAAGTATTAAATTACTCACACTTTTAGAGTTAGAGCATTGAATAGAAAGACTGGAATTCTTGCTAATATCCAATAACAGCGTATCTTTATGAGGTGATTTGAACCTATATCACTTGCACCACCTATAAATCGCAAACACAATTAGCAAATGGTTAAACTTGAGAAAAAAAAAAAAACAAATTTAAAAAAAAAGTGACGAATATAATACCAATATCTCCAAAAAAATTTTGATTGTTCAAAGTATTTTTTTTAATATCATTTACGAAAAATATTCATCCCACAATATTCATCTAGAAAGTCAATTTTCTATTTCCACCAAAATCATTATGTTTTGGATCATATAATTATCATGAGAGACACAGGAGCATATGAAAATTGTAATGTAATATTTTGAGATCTGAGAATAGACAAGATACACATTAAGTCAATAACCATATATGCATAAGAATTGAATAATTCACCTGGGAATCAATCAAACACAAAGCCAGCGAATTACTTAAAAGCCAACAATGAGCTTCGCAGCATCTGAACCATATATAAACTGCTAGACCAAGTGCTGAATATTTCCTAAAAATCCATTAAATCTCCTAATTCTTGAGTTGCAAGAATTTCAACAAAGCAGCTCAACAAAGACTTGGCTCCTGCACTTGTAAGTTTCCAGAGAAAGCAATTCTAAGCTAGTCCAAGTAAACATTATGGAGCTCATGTTGATAACCTTATTATGCAACTTGCCAGTAAACCACTTCATTTTCAAGAAGAGGACTTTAGATTACAAGATTCATATAATCATATTAGGACTTTATCTGACGTCATTCATATACTGTCTGGTTAAAAGAACGGCAGTATAAGAATCAATCAATTCATTTAGACCTAATTTACCTCAAACAAACGCTTTATAATGCTGAATATAAGATAATATATTTTCTCTTAAACTAAAAAATGTACATGTACATGTACATCAAATAGAAAGAAAGCTACGTCAAGATGAGATCACCTCAAGCAGAAATCTATCTAAATTCAGGCCGCCATTTGCAGGCATCTGGACTTCAAATAAAACAAGGGCTTTGCCATGTAGATATGTCAGTGATAAGCTCTCGTAATTGATCAATCAGAAGCTTAAGATACGCGTTCTTATTCATAAGTTCTTACAATACAAAACCCTAACTTCTAAGCAACAAAAACCTAAAAAATTGGCAAAAAAACACTCCAATTAAAATAACATTAGCACTTGCCTTTCTTAAATTGGAAGCGTTCTCTTCTAATTTCACAACATCAGCTTCATCAGCAGGAAATGCTGCACTTGCTTCAAATGCTTTTGCTTATTTGCACATACAAATAGGAAGGAAGCACCCAACAAATAGGAAGGTAGCAGTGAAGGCAAAGGAGAAGGAGAGGGAGTGGCAGATGCGAAGAAGGCGAGGTTGAAGTGGAGGAGTGGCTGCAGTTTTTGTCAGTCTAAGGTTAGGGAACCTGATCTGGTGCAGTAGCAAAGAATAAGGAGAAGGATAAGGAAAGGCAGCAGCGAAGGCAAAGGAGAAGGAGAGGGAGTGGCAGATGCGAAGAAGGCGAGGTTGAAATGGAGGAGTGGCTGCAGTTTTTGTCAGTCTAAGGTTGGGGAACCTGATCTGGTGCAGCAGCAAAGAAGAAGGAGAAGGATAAGGAAAGGCAGCGGTGAAGGCAAAGAAGAAGGAGAGGGAGTGGCAGCTGCAAAGAAGGCGAGGTTTGAAAGACCGAAGTGGTTGAGGTCGATCAAAAATAACCGAAAACTGAAAACCGAATTGACCGATTTGGTTCAATTTCAGTTTTTATAATAAAATTGTTAATTCAGTTTTTAGAGTAAAAAAATCAATTAAACTGAACCGAATTGAATTTATAGTATATTTAAAATTTTATATATATTTATAGGTCGGTTTGATTGATTTAGTACTAATATTTTAAATTTTATTAATAATATTAATTTCTAAATACATAGAACTCTTAATAAAATTATTTTTAACCAAAAAAATCCTAACAAAAAATATTTTAATATATTTTAAAGAATCGGTTTATTTAATTTTTTATAAATTAATAAATAAAATAAATATAAAAAATAAATATTAATTTATCTTATAAATCTTATTAGAATATCGTAAAATTACAAAAATATAATAATTTTAAAATTAAAAAGATCAACAAAAAAGAAAAAATAACTGAACCGAAAATTTTTGGTTTTTGACATTTTTTAACCGAACCGATATAGGTTCGGTTCAATTCAGTTTTAGACATTTTTTTAAATTGAACCGAACTAAACCAACATTTGCTCACCTCTAGGAGTGGCTGCTTATTGAAGGCGAGGGCGAGGTTTGAAAGATCAGCGGAGTGGTTAGCTGCGATGCGAAGAAGGCGAAGGTTGGGGACAAAAGTTAGGGAATGGGGACTTAGGTTTAGGGCATTTTGTATAATTGATATAAAAAGTTTAAAACTACGTACTTTTATTTAAAACTACGTACTTTTATTTAGTTTAGTTAGATATATATATTAGGTATTCATTATATAAAATATTTACTAATAATTTAAATATTAATTTAATAAAATGAACATGAAAGAATATAATTTAAGTCTTACATTATGAATTATATTAATAGTTATATTAAGCATATTTAATTTATTACATATAGTTTATATCAAATTATTATTCTAATAAATAATTTTTGACATATTCTATTATTCAAATAATAATTATTACTAGTTAGACTTGTTACTAGTACATAACGTATTAATATATGTTATTATTCAAATGATAATAATTATATAAAACATTATATCGATAATAATAATAATGTTTTATACTAAAATTATGTATCAATGTATGTATTTCTATTAATACAATTAAGAATACTATTTTACACTAAATATATATAATTCTATTG
>CATIWO010759064.1:0-11995 GCA_949673435.1 Macaranga tanarius | reverse complement strand
CCACCTAAATTATTGTTGTTTTTAGGTTGGTTTTGTTGATTTGGGGAACTATTGTTTTTATAATGTTATTAATTTTAGTTCTTTTAGTTGTAATTTGATGGATTATTACTCTATAAATTTTATTATTTGAATATGGATGACAACATATTAAAAATTATATTTATATTATCGAGTCGAGCCGAGTCGAGCTCGAGTATGTTCAATCTTCTATCGAGCCGAGCTCGAGTTCTGTAAAACAAGACTCGATCGATGTCGAGTTTCGAGCTCAAATTTTTGAACCGAGTCGAGCTCGAGCCTACCACTGTGTCGACTCGACTCGGCTCGATTACACCCCTAGTTCTTAAGTTCCTGTTGTAAAGGCAGTATATGAAACATCTGGTATGGTGTCCCTGCTTGTTTCTGTTTCTCTTTAAATGATATTCATCTTGACCCAAAAAATTTTTTTTTAATATATTAGAATGAATGATAATATATATATATATATAAAGAAAATTTTTGATTTATCCTCCGGCCATGTAAAGTTTCAGACAAAACCATGTGCTCAAGTATTCCTTAAACTTTAGTGGAGTAACTAAATAATAATAATAATAATAATAATAATAATAATAATAATAATAATAATAGAACGAAATAAAAAAACATATATATATAGAAACTAAAGTACATACATATCCTAAAAAAAAACACAAAAATCTAACAAGTTGGTTTGCGTGCGCTGTTTCACTTCACAGTTCACATACGGTCCAAAACCCAACGGTCCCAACCCCACTTCTCCTTTTTACTAGCAAAGAATCTGTCAACACTCTCACTCGCTTTACTATTCTTCTTCTTGTTCCTTCTGCAACAAAAACCTCTCCCTCACCCTCACTCTCGCTCTCGCACGCACTTCCCTTTCATTTCTTACCCTATCTTCTCCATCACAATGCCGATCAACAAAGACCCATCAACTCCACCTCCCGTGATTGGCAAAATCGGCCCTTACACTGTGTTCATGACCCCTCCTTCCACTCCTAAACCACCCGCTGAAGAGCACCCGGTTTTTGATTCTCCTAAAAAAATGGTTTCAACCCCTCCGGTTCAGCCTCCTCCTCAGCAAATCGATAAGTCTGTTTCCTCTCATCCTTATCCCAATGCCTCTGTTTCTGGGTTCTTCAGAAATGCTGTCACCAAAGTCCAAAACGGTTTGTATTTCCCCGAAGTTCAACAATTAGAATTTATTGTCCTTAATTGACAGTGATTTAAAAAGAGTGTTTCTTTTCTTTCTGTGTTTTTTCAGCACATTCGAGCTTAGATGAGCATTTGGCGCGCTGGTTTGGGTTAAATCAGTCTAAGTATCAATGGGCTTTGGATGACTACTATGAGACCAAGGAATTGGTAAGTTTTATTGTTATGTATCGCAGTACAATTATTCGATCATTGCTCTTTTTTTTTTTCCAGAAGTTTCTAATGTTTTTAGCTTAACTGAAGGACTTAATTGTTTGTACAGCATCATATAACTAAGTATTTTGTCTTAAGTTTGATAGGATAAGTTATTGTTGAAGCTAACTTGAAGTAGCTTAGAAGCAATTGCTTTCCAGTTGATTTGCTTTTCACTCAGTCCTTTGCTTCGTTATCTTTCATTATTTAACTACCAAAGTTATATTCATAATGATTGTATTTTCCATGTACTTTGATTGCATTAATATCATTATCTTATGCTCTAAGAGATTGTTGTTTAATTTGTTTCGTGGCGCATGCAAATTCACTGACTATTAGTTGCTTGCTTTCTGCTAAGTCATTCATTTGCACCTATTAGACGAGATCTGTGTTCTCTTCCTCTCTGGGATTAATTGATTTGCCAAAAAGAATGTATATGCAATAATATGATAATTTGGCTATCTGCTTAGTCAAGCCTGTCTATGCAATAATATGATAATTTGGCTATCTGCTTAGTCAAGCCTGTCTGCTGCGAAGATAGTTTGCTTTAAAGTACTTAACTCTTGAGTGCCTTAGCTACTTATAAACACTGCATACGGGCAGACGGTAAGAGTATTTGTAAGGAGAGCACGTACAATTTTCACAATTTTACTGTTAAGTTTTCCTTTCTTGTGAGTTAAGGTCTTGGTTTCAAGGTCCAGGAATACTTTCAAATTTTTTATTGCAAGGGGAAAGTTACATATGTTTTGACCTTCTCTACAGCTTCATGCTTTAGAAAGAAACCCTTTTACCCTTTTAACTATATAAATTTGTGCAATTAAAACTCAGTTGGAGAAAAACTGGGGTTCTTTCAGATGATGGATTTGAAGATTCAATAAGAACCACCTTTTAGTGTAGGTTTAACATATTGCATTGTATGTCAAAATCAAATTCTTTTGAAGGATTTCCTATTTTACATCCTAAAGTGGAAAATAATGTGGTTTTGAGTTGGTCCACAACTAATGTGGATTTGAGTTGGTCCACAACTAATGTTGATTTGAGTTGGTCCACAACTTGTTGGAATAACATTATATCATTAAAATATGCATTTTTGCTATTTTTCTTTCTTTTCTTTTGGGGGCTGGGAAGAGGGAAGGGGGTGATATGTTCAGGTCTCATGGAGAGAATGAGATGATACATGTATTTATCTCTCCCTGAATACTTCACACTTCACATCTTTACAATGCGGTGTTGTAGCTTGGGATCATCTCTTTTCTCCCCTCTTTGGGTAGTGATATGTTCAGGCCTCATCGGGAGAATGAGATGATACATGTATTTATGTCTCCCTGAATACTTCACACTTCACATCTTTACAATGCAGTGTTGTAGCTTGGGTTGGTGGTGATATAAAGTGCTACTTAAGACAGGAAAAATTACACACCTTAAAGGTGGTTACTGTCATTTCGTTCAAGGAAATAAATGATAACTTGTAGGAATCAAAGTTGTAGAAATTATGGATGTTGATGAGAGAGAAATTTCGTCCAAAAGTCAAAATGCTGGAATTCCTCTACAATGTAGTAACCAATTATTTCTTAAGAAAAAACAGTTAATGGAATTCCTTCAGGGTGGAGGACTTGTGTTTGATTTGCTATGTTACATTGTTTGTTGGATTTGTCAAGCAAAAACTCTTGTGGACAGCTTATATTCATTTTCATCAATGGCATGTCTAATTATATGTAATCTAGTATTGTGAAAATTCCATGTTTGTGGCCTTAATCATTCTGCACTGAACAAAGTTTTAAGTAAATTTCTGCCTTCCCACCTCCTTTCTCTTAAAAGATTGCAGAATCCCGGTCATTCTGACTAATGCAACCTATTTTTGAATTAAAAAATTGAAAATATGTTCATTTTTTTTTTCATATTTGTTTTGACAGGAGATGTGCTAGGTCTTGTTGAGAGAACTTCTTTTACTCTTCTTGGTTTTTCATATTCTTTTATACCTTATACTAACAAAATTAAAATGGTAAAAGGGAAAGATTCATTCACAACAAATGTCAACCAAGCCAAGTATTGTAGATAAATAATCATTTGATATTTGGTAATAGAATTAGTCTTTGATTGAATGAATGTGTTTCTGTCTAATAGGACCATGTAGGAAGTATTCAGGAGTACTATTACATTTTTCTGAAGAAAACCATGGATGTCAGTGATTTATTTCTCATTACTAAAAATGTGCCTATCCACTAGTGAATTATCATTTGTTTTTGTATTAATTGTTAGGGCTTGATGTTTACGACGCTCTTCCTTAAACATTCAATGATAGTAGATGAATCTCTTACCTTGTTAGACATTTTTATTTTTCCATTGTAGGGAAAGGATGATGCAAAGCCTAAAGACATATCAAGCAAAGTACAAAGCGTGTAACATCGTTGGGCTGGTAATATGACTTTTTGTATCAGTTCTCTATTTAACCAAATACATTTTATTTGCTTTTATCTGACCCATTAATTGTTTGTATGCGGTTTCCAGGTTGGGCAGGAATGCATTTTGTTGTACCTTGTATACCATATCTTTGTATACCTAATATACAGGAGGCAAAAGTGATCTGGATGCTTAATGGGGACGTCGTCCGAGTTACCGGAGATCCATCTTTCTGCAGTCTGGTACTTAATGCAGCAGTTGACCAAGTTTGGTTGTGCAGTAAGCTATAAGATATGTAATCTCTTTACAAGTCAAAATATTTTTTCTGTGCCAAGTTTGTAGTTCATGGACTTAATGTAACTTCCTTCTAATTGGAGTACTCCCAAGTTGTGGAGATGTATTTGTTCCTGTACTAAGCTTAAGCATTAAGTTGCAATGAGTATGTTGTGGCCTGTTTTTTTTTTTTTCCTTCTTCTAATTGATCTACGTGATAAAAACTGACAGTGAGATTTCCTTAAATGAGTTGGATGCTTTGAGATTCTGCAAAAATTTCTCGTAGAGCTTATGCTTATTGAATTTTATGCAACTGAAGTCGATGTGTTGCATGCAGTGGATGTTGATGCTTGTAAAGAACGGGTGTATTTTGGTCCTGCTAAGTTTGTATTTTGGTAGATGCTTATATGATATAATGCTACGCTTGATAGAGGTTGATGTAACAAGTGTAGGTGATTCATCCTCTATCTTTAGTAGCTACCTTTGGAGGCCCCTGGTTTTGGCTGCAGCCACTGACAAGGTCTTGGTTGAATTGAGATTATGGTTTCCAACATTGTTTACTAGAGCAAAGGCAATGCTTATGTAGCCATAGATTTTTTTTTTTTTTTCTTTTTCGGAAATCATGTAGCCATAGTTTTAAGTTGGGGAATATGTGTCTACAAAAATCATGAAAAAATTTAGTTCTCTCTCCTTTTTTTTTTTTTTTTTTTTAATCTAACTACTTGTATCTAAAATTCATTAAGTTTTAATTAGTTTTGCTCAACCTAGGTAGGTCCACAAAAAAACCAAATGTCTTTCAACAGTTAATTTAAAATAATTGTATACACCATGGGTTAAGCTTAAATAAGAATAATCCTTTACCAATTGATTTTAACAATTGTTATTTATCTCTATATCTCTTTGATAACTCAATGGAAAATTTCCAATTATTAGGAGTAAAAAAAAAAAAAAAATGCAAATATCACCATCCATGACAATGTCTGTTAATGGCTTTTCTGTGGCAGAATTAACATGCCATTTTCTAGAAATTCAAAAAAGAATATATGTATGATTCTCAACAAACTATATCAACTCCAACATACTTAAATTTTGAGGCAGTTGACCAGCAGATGAATTATGTATCACTAATAACCCCTATAACTCACCTAGAGCTGTAAACGAGTTGAGTCGAGTCGCTCACGAGCTACTCGGAATTTAATTCGACAAAAACTTGTTCAATTTGAAGCTCAGTTTACAAATGAGTTGAGCCCAAACTATGCAAAACTCGACTTAAAGCTTGCAAACAAGCTCGAATAAGAGTTCGCGTGTCGACTCATAATCTTAATGTATTAATAATTTAGATGTACAATATATAATTTTTTATTCATTTAAAAATCTAAAAATATATTATTACAAAAAATCATAATATTATAATAACTCATTTAGTAAATAATTTATTTTAAATTTTTTAATGAATAATTTTAATTTATACTTTATATTTTTGAAAATTTCTTTTAGCTCATTTAGACTCGTTTAAACTTGTGAAAAACTCACAAATACTAAGTGGCATAACGAGTTCGACTCAATTATAAACAAACAAAGTCTGAACTAGTCAAAGCTCATTCAACACAAACTTAAAGAGTTTTTTGCACTTACGGTACCTAAGTTTTCAACTAGGTACCATAAAGGTATCTAACCTTTAAAATGTAACACAAAATACCCGGCTTTTAAATCCGATCCCATCATAATACCCAAACCCGTGCTCTAGTAGTTGGTGCTGATATGACGATGATGGGGTCACTTACGTGGCAAGAATCATTGCTAGTGTGTAACAATTGGTACACATGGCGCCACATCCACACCGCATCATCGCCACGTGTACTAGTAAGTATAATTTTTAAATTTAAAAAAATTACTGTAACCCCACTTCTTCTCTCTCCTCTCTCAATCCCCTACAATTAATCATGATAAACGTAGGCTATCATTTTCTCTTGTATTTCTGTAAGAGCAGCTCTCAATTTCTTTCTTTTCTTCTCAAATAATCATTAACTCACAAAATCAAATTTGAAATCCATGTCGAAACTTAACATCCAATTTATATCATTCAAAACCCTAAACTAACTTAACCTTGTAGCCATCATTCAAAGCATTAAATTCTTGAAACCCTAGAAACCTTTGAACCAATATTTAAAATCTTGAAATTAAAAATGGAAATCGCTATACCTATATGCTATTGTGAGGTGGAAGCAACGATGAGAATCTCTTGGACTGATGCTAATCTAGGTAGGAGGTTCTTTACTTATTCAAATTTTCAGTTATGAATAATGATTGAATTTTTTGTAAAAGAAATAATGTTTGAAAGTAAAAGGGTTGTTATGTTTTAAACAAAGGGTTGTAATGTTATATATATAATTTATTCTCAGAATCAGGCATGCCAATTTTTTCCATTGGGTAGATCCTCCTATGTCACAAAAAGTCAAAGTAGCCACCATAAAGTTACTAAGAAAGATTGATAGGATGGAGAAGGAGCAAGAGAAAGCTATCAGAATGAAAACATAAGCTTCAAGAATGAAATGAGTTGTGCTATGGATATTAGTTATTGCTTGCATCATGAGATTTTAAGGAATGGGAATTTGATTAATGTATGTATGTTAGGAGATATTTTAAGGGATTAATATATGCTTTAATAGCAGTGTAAATTAGTGGACTAAATTGTATTCAATGAGGTATGTCAAGGTTTTACTTTTAAATTAATAAATATAATTATATTATTGTTTTATATGATATAAGAGTAGCAGTAGTTACAAGCATACCAAATAAACTGCTATTGTCCTTTGTTTTGTTTCAACTTTAAAACACAAAACAATAAGTGCAAATAACTATAGTTATATGCATAAGCAAAATATGACCAAAAGCCAAATACAATCCTTCAGTTTCATATGGTAAGTACAAAAAAGTTTGCCATAAAACTAGGAAGTAATATATTTTTGGGATTTCTTCATGTGCTGCATATATCTTGAAGGCACAGGTCTTCCACTTGGCCTGCCCCTCTTTTTTCCCTTTGCTAGACTTGCATTTTTTGTAGTTAGTATAGGTGATTGTGCTGGTGCTGGTGCTAGTGTAGGTGATGGTGCCCTAGGTAGAGTTACAACGGTTTGACTAAGGCCGCTCCTCTGAGAATACTAAAAATGAACAACAACAACAATAAACATATTAATAGGTTGACAACATACTTGTTAAAAATTAGCAGATCTAGCAGCATTCCAAACCAAATCATTTAACTCTTTTCTTTGTGTATTTGTCCCAATGTTGAACTTTTCCCTCATGTTTATCCATATATGCCTCACACACATCTTATGTTTAGAATGTGGAAATAGATTTAACATAACCCTTACGAGTCCCTATACATGGATATAATTTAATAAATTAGCTGGAAATGCATTATTTGCTAAAAAAAGGTTATAGAATAGGGTTAGAAGATTACCTTTGTCTCTCAGACATGAAAACCTAATTGTGTGAATTCTGCATACATGAATATAATTTTAACAAACTCAGAAACCATATCCAAGTCTCTATGCTTTCAGTCCTCACCACAGTATAAGCCACTAGTAAAATGCAATCATTGGGGTTTATTTCAATAGTAGTATGCAACTGCCCTCTATAAGTCCCTTTGAGCTAACATCCATCCAAGCATACCAGTGGTCTTCCACTTGCCTGGAATGCTTTTTTAAGCCCTTACAAACATATATAAATTTCCTAAAACTCACCCTTATCTTCTTTAACTCTAATGTACTTCTAGGATTAGTCTTAAGCAGTTCTTTCTTATAGCTATATAATTCTATATTGCTCTTTCTTATCTCCATTGATAGTCTTCAAAGCCAAATCCCTTGCTCTCCAAGCCTTCATATTTGAAACAGAGTACTTGCATTCCCTTTTAACCATATCAATAAAAACATCAAGACTCATAGAGGGGTTAACTCTAAATGCTTTAACGTACTTTTGTGCAAGCCATTTGGATGTCATATAAAAGCTATTGTGTATCTTCCCACACTTGTGTTTCAAATTAAAATTCCTCACTTGAAATATTTTATCTTCAAGAACATGCTTGTTAAATTTGTAAGTATATATCCAAAACCCACAACCTTTATAGCATTCACATCCGACCTTCATTAAATTATTTATAAGAAAATACAGTTGAAACCTATGCTTGATACCCCACTGTTTGTAAGATTCTTTGAACTCCTCTTTGTGCCTAAATACCAACCCTATCATAAATATTGGGTCCTCTATGTCCTTTTCTTCAGTGAAAGAAGGAAATTTTTGCCTCTTTTTTTCAGTGTGGTCCTCACCTTCAAACTCTGAGTCTGTGTTAAGTTCATCAAATGGTCTATAGTTAGAGTCCACCTCATTTGCTTTATATCTCAAAGTGGCATCTACCTTACTTGCATCAATTTGAACCCCACTTGACTTAGGCCTGCCACCTATCCTATTTCCTCCATCATTTACCTTACCACTTTGACCATTAGTTGCCTTTAATCTTAGCTGACCAGTCTCCCTCAAAATAGAAATAAAATCATCATCTCTATTAACAATGGCACAATTAGGGTTAACAAAATCATATGCTCTTTCTTGCTCTATTTATCTAAGGTCAATTTGACTTATGTCTTGGTAATCATAATCATCCATACCTTACTTATACTCTACAAACTCTAGCTCACATTATTGCTCACAAACTACATCAAAGTTCTTTTCATTTTTTGCCTCTTTAACCTCTGGTTGACATTGAGTTTTAGGCTCTACTTCGTCATCACTAATGTAGACTATCCCATCAAATTCTTCATCAAACTTAGTATCATCTTTAACATTTTTACTACTTAGTATCATCTTTAACATTTTTACTACTACTTGCTTGCCCCTTTTCATTGAATTCTAAGAACTTTAAGCCAACAACCTGAGCTGCATTAACTTCTCTAGTGTCACCTTTATTAACTGTGGTGGACTTAACATTTGCCTCAATTCCACCGTCATATGTCAATTCTTCAATGACTACATTGCTTCTAGCTGAATTCATTGCTACTATATCATCTACACTTAAATGCCTAACATAAAAATCTATCTCCCATATATCAATAACATTATGTGCCATTCCAAACACAATAACATCATGTTCTAATATTTAAACCAAAGTGAAAATCATTTTATTTTTCCATTTTAGAGAAAGGAAGATGCAAAGCCTAAAGACATATCAAGCAAAGTACAAAGCATGTAACATCGTTGGGCTGGTAATATGACTTTTTGTATCAATTCTATATTTAACCAAATACATTTTAATTGCTTTTATCTGACCTATTAATTGTTTGTATGTGATTTTCAAGTTGGGAAGGAATGCATTTTATTGTACCTTGTATACCATATCTTTGTATACCTAATATATAGGAGGCAAAAGTGTTTGGATGCTTAAAGGGGATGTCGTCTGAGTTACCAGAGATCTATCTTTCTGCAGTCTGGTATTTAATGTAGCAGTCGGCCAAGTTTAGTTGTGCAGTAAGCTATAAGATATGTAATTTCTTTACAAGTCAAAATATTTTTTCTGTGCCAAGTTTGTAGTTTATGGACTTAATGTAACTTCATTCTAATTGGAGTACTCCCAAGTTGTAGAGATGTATTTATTCCTGTACTAAGCTTAAGCATTAAGTTACAATGAGTATGTTGTGGCCTGTGTTTTTTTCCTTATTATAATTGATCTATGTGATAAAATCTGACAGTGAGATTTCCTTAAATGAGTTGGATGCTTTGAGATTCAGCAAAAATTTCTCGTAGAGCTTATGCTTATTGAATTTTATGCAACTGAAGTCGATGTGTTGCATGTAGTGGATGTTGATGCTTGTAAAGAACGGGTGTATTTTGGTCATGCTAAGTTTGTATTTTGGTAGATGCTTATGTGATATAATGCTACGCTTGATAGAGGTTGATGTAATAAGTGTAGGTGATTCATCCTCTATCTTTAGTAGCTACCTTTGGAGGCCCTTGGTTTTGGCTGCAGCCAATGACAAGGTCTTGGTTGAATTAAGATTATGGTTTCCAATATTGTTTATTAGAGCAAAGGCAATGCTCATATAGCCATAGTTTTTTTTTTTGGAAATCATGTAGCTATAGTTTTAAGTTGGGGAGTGTGTGTCTACAAAAATCATGAAAAATGTACGAAAATTCATTTAGTTCTCTCTCTTTCTCTCTTTCTTATCTAAACTACTGGTATCTAAAATTCATTAAGCTCTGATTAGTTCAGCTCAACCTAGGTAGGTCCACAAGAAAACCAAATGTCTTTCAATAGTTAATTTAACATAACTGTATACACCATGGGTTAAGTTTAAATAAGAATAATCCTTTACCAATTGATTTTAACAACTGTTATTTCTCTCTATATCTCTTTGATAACTCAATGGAAAATTTCCAATTATTAGGAGTAAAAAAAATGCAAATATCACCATCCATGATAATGTCTGTTAATGGCTTTTCTGTGGCAGAATTAACATGCCATTTTCTAGAAATTTAAAAAAGAATATATGTATAATTCTCAACAAATTATATTAACTCCAACATACTCTCTCATCTGAGCATGAAACAACCGCTTTTATATCTCATAACTAGCGGTCCTACTATGCTCACCAAACAACTCTTGTAGGTGTAGTAGAATTTCCCTTGCACTTGTGTACTTCTCATGTTACCGATGGATCTTGGTTCTCATGGAAGCCGACATAATGTAACATGATTGCATATCATCGTCCTTTCATTTTGAAAGAGTTTTATGCTCCTCTTGTGAAGCATTTTTGGGAAGGGATCTGGGTAGGCTTTGCTTTATCATATAGAGTATTTTTTTAGAAGCTAAAAAAACTTTTAGGTTCCTTAGCCAGTCAATGAAATTAGGGCTCGTGAGCCTATTGTGGTCGAGTAAAATGGAAAGCGGGGTTTGTGGGTCTCATGTTATCAAATTCTGCAGAAGGTAACAAGATTAATTAGTTATAGTCATTATGAACACCATTAGATTTGGTCTTTAATCATAATGGCCTCCCACTAACTTGGCAAATCCTACACTTCCAAATAGGAAATGGAAATCCCTTGTTGGATAGATTTCTAGTGGGTAATGGATTTCCTAATGGACCACTACTATCCCTCAGGTACATATTGCTATTCTTGGAATAATAGTTCTCATTAAGTGGACAACTCTTGTCCATCACATCTCACGTGAGGTTCCATTAATTCGGCCCCTAATGTTATGGGCCTCAGGTACACCTAATTATTATTTTTGTCCTTTGGCATTAGTTAGGTCCACACCATTATATCAGTGAAATGTACAGATTTGAACACCACAACCTCAGGTATGCCTATTTGCCATTCTTGGGCCATAGTGTATCCATACACCCACAACATCTCATGCTTAACAATAACACTATATGAATCTCTTAGCCCTCATGCACACCCCTATGTATCCATAGCTGATGCACATAAGTCCAAAACCATGCAAGTTATTACTCCAATGGAGAGCCTAGACCTAAATTTAGTTGGAAGATTTTTAGGTCATTATTAAGGTCTCACTTTGCACATTAGCCATTTTACAACATATATATCTCATACATACATTGCATGCCAACATTCATAACATATATATCTTATATATACATTGTATGACATCCATCTATATATATATATCATATACATATGTATCATGCATCAACATACATATCTCATATATACATTGAATGGCATTCTACATCCATCTATATACATATCACATACATATATAGCATGCTTCAACATATATATCACATATAGACATTGAACATGCAAAATGGATGTACAAATAAGGAGTGATTATGGGCCTTTCTTAATCCTATTCTCACTCTTAGAATATTTACAAGTGGGCCTAGCC
>CATIWO010758946.1:0-15213 GCA_949673435.1 Macaranga tanarius | reverse complement strand
GTTACATCCTTAAGACTTCTCTTAGCATATTTCTTGTTTGTTTTGGAAGCAGATTTCTTATAAGGCTTAAAAGATTTTATCTTTGAAAAAGATTTTTTATAATAATCTTCTTTATCAGGTTTGAAAGACTTATAAGATTTTATGTGTTTGCGGAACTTTGATTTTGTGTAAGGTTTTGTTCTTTTGAAGACGAGTTTTATCAAGTTTAAATTCTTTTTCCAAAACACTGATTAGAATTATGCTTCGTGAAGATTCAAATCAACCTTTTTGGAAAGAAAGGTTTTTAGCTGGTTTGCCAAAACTGTTAGGCGAGAAAGTTCGAAACACAATTCGATCTCTTCGTATTCTTTGACAGGGTGATCTGTGGCCATACTACATACATCCTTTAAACTGTCATTTTTCTTGCAGGGTGCTTTGTGATCATTCATCATCTGCATCTGCATTAAAAATAACTCAATTTGTTGAAAAACCCAAAAAGAGAAATTTAAATTGAAAATCCATACATGTAAGCATTAAATTAATAATTACTTACCTCAAGTATTCAATTCCTTCTTAAATAAAAGCTTCTCCTATTGAATATGGTTTCCTCTAGCTCTATCAACTCCTATACACAATTATGTGCCAATTTCAATAAGCAAGCATAGCAATTCACCCTAAAATTACAAAAGGGCAACTAGATGCTCAAAGTTCAATGTGTCTAAATAATTCACACATAAGTCCAAAAATCATGAAAAAAAATACTAAATCTAGATATATGAGTCTACTTCAAATTTCAACTAAAATTACTTTATTTGGACGTTTGTGGAATTAATTACGGATTTTTAATACAACTTGGGTAAAACAGGCAAAACAAAGTTGACAGCATGAGTATGAAAATATAGAGCCCTGCCAGTTAGTCTTAACAGTAGAATCAACTAAATCTCAAAATATAAAAGTTGTAGACGACTCTGAAGTTTTTAGATCATCAAATCTTGCTCAATTTGGAGCTTTACAACTTTAGATATCACTAAATAACCAATACACAAGAAAATTCACAAACCAACCTATATACTACTGCTATCAGATTTGATACATAAAGTTCATGATACTTTTAAAAATTCTAAACTCATCCTGAATTTACCAAATTCATACAAACTCTATCTAAATGAGTCTACTTTCATTACCAACTAAAATCATATAATTAGCACATGTAGAGATCTAATTATGAATTTTTGAATTCATTCGAGTAGAACAGAGTATTTAGTATGAGCACTGAAATGTCCAGCCCTATTTTACCTTTATAACTATAAAATCAATCTATGATCAAAATATAAAATTATAGAGGACTCTTTGAAGTTTCCAAGGAGTCTAAATTTGCTCAAATCAGAGCTCTATAGCTCAAGTTAGAGCAATAATAAGAGGACTAAAAAAACGGGAAAACCTATCCGAATTTAATCAACATCAAAACTCAACTTAACTCAATCATAAACATAAGAAGAACTTACCAAATGATGCTTTAAACCATATTAGACCTTCTAATGCTTCCTAAGGCCCTTGATTGCTAGCTAGAGCAAGATCATAATCCTCTCCAAAAATCTCTCAAAGCTATCAAAACCCTCTCTTCTTCTCTTCCTTTCTTCTCCTACTCCCTCCACCGCCGTATACAATTAAATATATACACATAAATACACTAGCCAATCAAAAGACTTCATTTCCCCCCCTCCAAAGTCTTCATATAATAATAAATAATTATCACCAATATAATAATAATAATAAATACATATTTATCTCAATAATCAATATAATATTACTCAAATTCAATATCAACCAAATATCTCATAATTATCTATTTAGCCCCTTAATGTAATAGGCATAATGTACAATACCCCTATAACTTTCTATTGTTACAATTAACTCAAAACTTATCTTCCAATTTAGTCCTTCACTACAACTTATACATCTCTAACTTAAATAAGGTCCACTTATATACTATGCACAACATGTATTATATACGTCATAAATACGTATGCGAGAGGGCGGGTGTTACAATTTTAGGTTAGGCCCTACCCTCCTAATATAGCATGTCATATTAGACTTTGGTTTTATTTATAAGATTTGCTACTTGTTTGCTATTACCATATTAAGAGATTGCATGTACGTCAGTTTTATTATCCCCCGATGATAATCAAAACCCAAAACAAAATTTTTAGGATAAGAGACTCGCTATTGAATATATATGTAGGAGGGATAAGGCTTGAAGATTCACTTTTTGTGACTTATTTGTGTTCTTTTTGATTGTAAATAACCTGTATTTTAAACATACATGACACTCATTTCATTTTTTAAATCCATTATTTATAGCCAAAAGTCTCTTCATATTTGAAAGTGAATCAAAGGTAACTTGATCCGCTAATATCAATTATCCAATCAATCAATTGAGACCATATCATAAGAAAGTAGAATGTTGGGACCCTTCAACTTTAATTCAGAACCTTTCAAGTAAGAGATTTTAAAAGAATTCAAGGATGAAATGTAGCAGATGCTCAAAGACATGGTTACCAAAATAGTGGGAAAGAGGCCTATTGATGAAAAAGACTTTTAAAACTAGAACAACTATTGGTGAGCCACTTAAGGAAAAACTAAAAGTAATGGAAGATCCAACTGAACCAGAATGCATGAAAGATATAAAAAGCAGATGGATCAACTGCATGTTGTAATGAAGAAGAATGGGCTCAATTATGACTTTACCAACCTAGATCTTAAGGAAGAAGAACTACTGCCCCAAAGTTTAAATTTTCAGACATTAGGAAGTATGATAAGACCAAAGACTCTCACCTTCATCTCTAACAGTATGTCATCTTCATGAGGCCTACTGAAGTGACCAAGACACAAATTAATATTAAACAGTTTTTTATGTCATTAACAGGAGCTGTTGTTAAGTGGTATTACACTCTAGATGCAGATGTTCAGCAGAACTGGAAGGAGCTGTGTTCAACATTTGTCAAGCAGTACGGGCTAAATTCTCAGTTTGAAATTTCTCTTCAAGAGTTACAGAATATAAGGCAGGGACCTAATAAATATTTTATGAGCTTTTTGACTAGATGGAGGGAAAAGTTGGCTCAAATAAAGCATAAGCCTATAGAACTAGATCAACTATTCATAGCCATAGAAGTCTGCATTCCATTTCTAACTAACAAGCTGAAAAATATGGACATAAGAAATTTTGAAGAGTTGTATCGCTTTAGAGTGGAGATTGAAGCCGAGCATTCAATTTTGAAGAGTTGTATCGCTTTAGAGTGGAGATTGAAGCCGAGCATTTATGAATGATTATAGTTCTTATCTCTTATGGTTGTAATAACTTATAATAGTATTTTACTACAACTTTTTTATTTTTATGCTAAAAAATGTTAGACTGCTCAATTTATATGAGTATAAATTTTTTATAATTGTACACTTTATATTATGATTGAATGAGATTTAAAATAAAAAAGGAAGAAAAGACACATCGAAAGACTAAATGTCAGGAATCAAACTTCAATTTTTCTTTAGGCATCATAAACCTTAATTCCTCTCTGCATAAAATAAAATTTAGCATATCTTTTAAAAAAAAAGCAAAAAGAAAAGAAAAGGAAGAAAAAGAAATAAGAAAAAAGAAGAAAGAAAAATTCCTATTCATACAACCGTCTACCAATACCACCCATACTTGAAGAGTTAACCATATTTATCTTTCAGTACCCAATTTCATAAATCGTTCCTAATCGCCAATAGTTTCAATTCCAAAGGTTTAAAATACATTTCCCTTCAACTGTGAGCTGAAAAATAGTTGATTGAAAAATTTGTAAAGAGCTGATCAATAATAGGCATAATGTAGCGTATATAGTTATAACGAATGAGTGACCATATAAAATGGACATGATTGATATGATATTAGCAAACGAAGTGTCAGATATGGACTTTTTAGAATTAGCAGCAAATTCATGTGATCAATAGCTAAAGTGGCAACACAGACATTAAACAGTCAGCAACACGAGCATCAAGCAATTAGTGGCTAGCACATCACAGCAACATGGACATCAGATAAACTAGCCGCAAGCATGGAAAAAACATTGGTAAATCGACATAATTTTACAACCACCTAGGTAGGTTGAAAACTTCCAAAAATGGGCAATCTAGGTAAAAGAGGGAAAATAAATTATAAAAAGAATAAAAGACCCAGCTAGATGTTAGTTATATTCCCTAAGCTAATTTTGTTATGGCCATATTGTGACTTTTTTCATTTTGCATTTTAATAATAAAGAGGTATTTTTTTTTATCATTTTAACTCTCTTAAATTCCATGACTAGTTAATACTGTCTAAGATCATTAATTATGTGACTTGATAGTAAAACTCTTAGATAAAAATTGAATTATATTTTAAATCATCCCTAGTCGGTCATTATTATGGAAGAATAATGAACGAAGACTAGTATGAGGTTGACTGATGATCATGTTTTACTGATCATATATATGATGTACTAAGTCCAATCATAAGTACACTGGATGTACTGGATTGACCCTCTATGAAAATACTACATGGATAATTGTCATAAGTAATTCTCATCATAATGATATTAGTTTAGTCCTTTGACCTGAGATCATCATAGAGTCATACATGATGAATTCTATATTTTGACACATTCTAATGTTATCTTTAACAATATGATATGATAGATTATTGTTGGATATAGAATAAATCATATAAGGAATATGAGTGATCAAGAAGGAATTTATCCCTCACTGATCATGAGAAAGATATCTACGGGCCCCTTGATAAGTCAAACTGAATATTAAATACATGGCCATGCTGAAATTAATTGATAAGGAGTTATCGATTTTAGTCTACTTAAGATCGAGAAATAATATGATTGAATTATATAAGGATGGCATAAATCATGCCTTATATTCAATCAAAGATATCGTGTAACGAAAGGACTATAATATTTATTATGGGACAGGTTATGTCAGATTATTGACCTTCATATGACTTGAGCAGTCATAATATCTTGCTAGAGACCACTTATGACTTGTGGGCTACAAATGAGTTTTTAGGCTCACTACCAATGTTGTGTGAACCTATAGGGTCGCACACTTAGAATAGGCCCAAAAACAGATATTGGGTATGTCTACCAAATAAGGTAATTTTCTCTCTTTGCATATATATATATATATATATATATATATATATGTATATATATATATATATATATATATATATATATATATATATATATATTATTTATGGTAATAGTTATCATAATTAAATTTAAATTTGAATTGAGTCCTTCAAAAGGAAATTATATACATATATCAAAAATTATTTTTGATATGTAAATAATATCTTTTTATAGGAAAGTAAATATTAATGTACCAAAACTGTTTTGGAAATTAACATGTTGGAAAAATCCTAATTAATGTATATATATACATCTTTTTTTGTAGGGCTTTTCCATTCTTAATCATTTAAATTTGTTCTTTTAGAGAAAATAATACAGAGAGGAAATTATAAGAGAGGTGCTAGTACACCAGCACTATTTTTGGGTATCCTATTCGTGTGGATACCGGTAGAGGATGTGGCTCTAACAAGCGACGTCTATATCTGACAGAATATATGAAAGACTCGAGGTATGGTGTCACCAGAGTGAACCCCCTCTCATCCTTTCGACAGTCCTACCTTACAATCGTCTTGGTGAGATTCTGTAACCTTTTTCTTAATTTAATTGAATTACATAGATCCTGTGAGGGTTTTATGTGTTTAAAATTTTTGTCTCCACTGTATTTTTGATACATGAAACCTAACACTAGATTTAAAAACTCTAAAAGAGGGCGGCTAAGTAAAAGAGGGAATATAATACAAAATTGATTGCAATTTCAATTTAGGGGCAATTATGTAAGCTTAAAAATGATAGAGTCTCACTGATGGACAAATGGGTGTCTCATTTATAATAAGCTTAATCACAATAGTCCTGCAACAGTCAAACATACTTAAAATACAACAAAGCGAGGGAGCATTTGTCATTGTTATCCTAATCTAATCATTAAAAGTCTTAATTTTTTGTTTCCATCTTATAACATGGTCTTAATAGGAGTCTCTAATAGACTTAATTTTTAAATTCGGATGCTTTGATGAAAGGAAGGACTGATTTCCAAAGAGTAGCTCTAAACAGAAGAGACATTTGGCTAGTCAATGCATACAAAGTCATTCAAAACACTTATTTTTCTAACTAGCAGTTCATGCATATATGAAATTGTTTTACAAAATTACTTTTGAATCTCATGCATACACGTATGGAATAATACATGTTTTCCACATCACATGAAGTCGTGTTGTCATAATCACTTTCAAGATTTCAAAAGTCACGATCACGTATTCATCTGATTCGTATTATTTGAATACATTTTTTTTAAATATAGGCTAGCTGTAAAATCTTTCAAGATATAGCATCCAGCCTAATGCCCTAAATGGTTATATAGCTCATTTTTATTGATCTTGCCTGATGCCCCAAAGGCGCTTAATACCTAGATGGCTATATGGCGTATTTCAATGATCCTCGCCTAATACCTAGATGGCCATACGGCATATTTCAGTTGTCCTCACCTAATGCCTAGTTGTCTATACGGTGTATTTCAGTTGTCCTCACCTAATGCCTAGATGGCTATACAACGTATTTCAATTATCCTCACTTAATGCCTAGATGGCTATATGTCGTATTTCAGTTGTCCCTACCAAATGCCTGGATGGCTAAATGACACATTCCAGTTGTCCTTGCTTAGTGCCTAGATGTCTATACGATGCATTCTTTTGGCCTCGCCTGATACCGGAAGTGGTTATAAGGCTTTTATCTTATAAAGGTATTGACAAAAAATTACTTTTTTGACTGAAAATCTCTTGATTTTGTACATTAAGTTTGACACATTGAAATTATTCTTCAAAACCCTCTTGATTTTTACATCAAGGTTGACAGAAATGGTTTAAAATGTCCTTTCGGATAGTCAACTCTAAGGATGACGGACAAAAATTTTAACAATAAGCCTCTAACCTCTTGATTTGTACATCAAGGCTGACGACATAAAACTACTTTTTTGATTAAAATCCTCTTGATTTTGAATATTAAGGATGACGGAACAAAATCAAAATCTTTTTTGGATATCTGGCTCCAAAAATCTGAATCTTTTTTTGGACATCTGACTCCAAAAATTATAATATTTTTTTAAATATCTCACTCTGAACATAAAAAAAATTGTATCTTTTTTGATATTTACATCTATACTTTTTCATAAATCATTACAATGCTTACATGTGTTTTTCCATAAATCTTATTATGTTGCTTACATTTTGATTTTTAAATAAGTAGGGGGCCAAACTATTGACACTTGGGTTTGGCCTGGCCCAAGAGCGAAAGCCCAATGATGAATGTCAAACAATATGAGCCCATCAATGTAAAGTTTAGTATCTGGCCTATTTGACAAGCCCACAGCCCATTAAAACCCTTAAAACCCATAAAACCCATCTGATGAAAGATAAAGAGGCACTTCTTTATTACAGAAGCATCGCCTCTATGCATTGAGGCGATGCCTCATCGATGAGGTTGCGCTTCAGTGGGATAGATGTTTTTGGGCAGATGTGGTCAACCATATTCTTACATGATTTTCTGCAATGTTCAACCATGATTTTATGACACAAAAAATATGGCTAATGTGCGATGAATATGAGGGAAAATGGGGAAGTTAGTTGAGGGTAGAGAGAATTAAAAGAAGAAAAAAATCATAGAGGGGGATTTTTGGACTCTGCAAAAAAAAAAAGCTTTTAAGAAAACGTAAATAAGAACGTTCAAAGAGGGAGAAGATGGAAAAAAGGGGAGCCATTAATATTCAAAAAAAGAAGCACAGAGCGATAAAAATATTCTAAAAAAAAGAGAACGCAAAAAATAGAGAGAAGAAATAGGGAGAGCATGGAAAGGAAAACAAAAAAGAGAAAGTAAGGAAAGAAGAGATAAAAGCTAAAAGGTACAAAAGCTTGGTATATGTTTTGGAGGGTGTTTCTACTCATTGCCAGAAGGATTTTTGAGGGCCAAAGACAGGGGATTAAATCACTTTTGAGTAGTAGCCCCCTTGCTTTAACTTTTTATTTTATTTCAAATAACTTTCGATCATGCCATAATTTGTGATTGTTAAAATAGTAATGATTTATGATTGATTGGTATATGTTGGATATGTTTGGTTGATAGATTGTGCATAATACTAAGTTCATTAAAGTTTAGGTTCTACGTTGATATTATTCATTTCTTAGTTGTTTTGTTGCTTGCTAAAGTTTTTAGTTTGAGTTTTTGCTTGCTAACGTCCATTCTTTGTACATCAAAAAACCCACTGAGGCGACACCTCTCCATAGAGGCGATGCCCTAGCATGCTGAGATGGTATTCATTTCACCTCACTACCTTTAGGCGACGCCTCTATGATGAGGTGCCGCTTTTGCGTGGCCAAAAGTTGCTTCTAGCACTGCAAATTGTGGTTTTATGCATTTTTATATTTTTCCTTAATTGTAATTGCATTTAAATGTGTCATGATGAACATGTTCTTGAAGGAGCTAATTAAGTATGAATTACATCAAGTTGTTTATCCTCTTATTATTCTGCATACTGACTTTTTTGTTTTCTTGTAGGTTATTTTCTTTTTGGGTGGACTAATAAATGAATTATTGCAGGCATATACAGTAGTAGCCTTATGGGTTGCTATAATTGATTTAGGATTTAATTTAATTTCTGTTTTTATTTTTAACGTGTGTGATAATGGGCTGTATTTATTTTTCCTCTTTTTTTTTTGCATGCATTTTTATTTATTTATTTTGTTTTTGTTGCTATTTTTGGATAGATGTTGACATTGTGTGGATGTATATTATGTTTTGGACTTAATTTCATGAAAATGGGCTAATTAACAAACTTGGAATAAATTGTAAAAATTGAACCTTGTTTGGAGAAAATTGTAATTCTGAATGTAATAAAGAGATAATTAAATAATTAAAAATAATAAAATATGCAACACAAACGGAGGTTGATCGAAAGGTCGGGTGGACATTACAAAAGTTCATACCTATTTTTCGGACCCAGTCTCTGAGGACGGTTATTGGGCTCCCTCTGTGGGATCCAGTTGCTATAAAGTATATCCCGAATTTCACCGGGTGGCAACTCCATCTCCAACTGAAACCCCAAAGTTGTATTTCCTTGTGGGCTTCGAGCTCGCATAATGCCGTGATCACTAAACACTTGGGTTTGGGTTGAACCCCATCACCTACAATAGTTAACTATAAATATATAAATTTAAATAATTTAAATTTATGTGTTTAAATTTAAAAATAATAATATATTATTTTAATATTCTAAAAAATTATCATATTTAAATTAATTACCTATAATTTATAATTTTAAAAAATATTAACAATTTTTAACATATAAATAATTTAAAACATTTAAAATAATATTATTTATATGTATATTAACATGTCATACAAATATTGAAATATTTCAAAAAAAATTGACCCATAATATGAAAATATTTTAAAATTAGGGATAATTACATAAAAAAAACCCCAACCTTTTATAGCCTTTTCAAATTAAACCCTGACCAATTTTTTCTTACAAAAGTAGCCACCAACTATAAAAATTTTACAAATAATACTATCTGTCTACTTTAGTTAACAGAAAGCTGATGTGACAGTCGCTTTTTAGTCTGCCTCAGTTGAGTGCAGCCCCACAATTGCTTGTTACTTTGAAGTAATATTTTTTTTAATGTTTGGACAGCCTAAGAACACTCATGGTTTAGGATTTTGTGATTTTTCAGTCAGTACAAAATTGTTTGGACAGCCTAACAGTTTAGAATTTTATTTTAAAATAATTGGAAAAAAATTAGTGGATTGTCCAGTCATCAATCCAATAAGCAATTATGGGCTTCACTCAACTAAGGCAGACCAAAAAGTGACTGTCCGTTAATTAAAATTGACGGATGATATTATTTGCAAGATTTTTATAGTTGGTGGTTACTTTTGTAAGAAAAAATTGGTTAGGGTTTAATTTGAAAGGGCAATAAAAGGCTGGGGTTTTTTTGTGTAATTTTCCCTTAAAATTATATGTATTAATATACAAATTAATATTATAATAAATAAAATAAATTTTAATATTTCAAATATTATTAAAAATTATTTGTGATTAAATAATTGTATAATAATATAATATGCTATAAATAAATTAAGGGCTTGAATATAATTTTAAAAGATAAATTTTTTATTTTTTATTAAATATTTTTATGAATGTGTGGAAAAATTTGTTAACTAACTAAACTATCAATGAGTTGTCTGTAATTTTCATTGTGTTATTTATTTACATCTCAATCAATAGGGGTGTAAATAAAATTTTAAAGGTTAATTTGACTTTTATTATAAAGTTTAAGGGATAAATTGACGAAAAAAGTCAAAAAAATGCAATTTAAATTTTTGAGATAATTACATAAAAACCCCAATCTTTTATAGTTTTTTCAAATTAAACCATATTCAATTTTTATTTACAAAAGTAACTACCAACTATAAAAATTTTACAAATAATACCATACGTCTGCTTTAGTAACATAAAGCTGATGTGACAGTCACTTTTTGATCTGCTTCAGTTGAGTGGAGCCCCACAATTGCTTATTACTTTGAAGTAATATTTTTTTTTAATGTTTGGACAGTTTAAGAACACTCAGGATTTAGGATTTTGTGATTTTTCAGTCAGCACAAAATTGTTTGGACAGCCTAATAGGTTAGAATTTTGTTTTAAAATAACTGGAAAAAATTAGTGGATTGTCCAGTCATCAATCCAGTACGCAATTGTGGGCTTCACTCAACTGAGGCAGACCAAAAAGTGACTGTTCATTAACTAAAACTGACGGATGGTATTATTTGCAAGATTTTTATAGTTGGTGGTTACTTTTGTAAGCAAAAATTGAATATGGTTTAATTTGAAAAGACTATAAAAGGTTGGAGTTTTTTTATGTAATTTCCCCTAAATTTTTTCAAAAAATTTAAGGACAAATCAAACTTTATTTCTATTTTTTTAAGTTGTTTATTGCTCGGATTAGCTGGATAATTTTTTTCAACAAATATCAGTTTTGGTTCAAAAGGACGAGTAGTAGGAAGAAAAAGTTAATGGATAATTTTTTTCAACAAATGATATCAGTTTTGTTTATTAAGAGCTTCGCTGGCGCTAATGGAATGGAATCAATCTCAGAGCACTAGCTTGTGTTATGGAGCAAACACTTGACAAAATTGCCGAAAGAAATGAAAGTGGAAGTAGACAAAAGAAATGACTGACAAAAAAATGATGGTCTGACAGACAGAAAAGAGTTGGGAATATATAAACAAGAAAATTAAAAAAGAAAGTACGTGTCATAATCTTATTATACAAAGAGGTAGTTTCTTTTTTTAGTGTGAAGCAGAATATGCAAACAGTTTCTTTCAACAAAAAACGTCGAAAGCAAACTTCAAACAAAACTGCAATTCTATAACCTTCGAAACATATAGATAACCCCATTATTATTCTATAGAACACATTAGACTTGCTTATAATGGAAGAAGAAGAAATAGGCAAGAGTACTGCTACCTTTAATAATAGCAAGATTATTGATGCAGCAGAAAAAGATTATAACGAAGCGCCATCAACAAATATGTCATGGAAATTGAATCTCGACAACTTTCGAATATCTAATCAACACTACCCATCTGGTGATCATTCTCGCCATCGCTTTTCTTTCTACTGTGTACAAGGTGTGCATATCTATGTCTATATGCCTAATTTTCTTTTTCTTTCCTTCTTATCTATATATAATATTGCACTTTTATATATTACAAGAAAATTTATGTGATTAATCATATCATTTTCTTGTTAGATATAGTCATGCACATTAGTTAATTCTTCTTCCATTTAAAACGTTAAGACAAATTTTACTTTAATGATTATTCTGCTAATAATATTAAATTTTGTTCATTAAAATTTATATAGCAAACAACAAAAGTTAGTGTGCCTCTATATTTTATGATAAAAAAATACTGGGATTATGTATGTATTTACATTAGCATATGAGTGTAGATTCAAAGTTTACCTTTTCTTGTTGTTCACACTAAATTTTAACTTAATTAATAGTGCCTTACACTTTTAATATATATATATAATATTATGGTCAATTTATAATTTTTAATAACAATAATGTATGCATATATGTTGGATAGGTTTTTATTTTTTTATTTTTTTGTGCAATGTGCACTAGTATTTTCTACTTATAGTGTCCACACGTATACGAATATGCTAGTAGTTGTCTCCAATTCTCATTGTTTTTATCATCATCCGATGTATACACTCCAAACCATGCTCATTTCTTCCCCAACATGACATATTTTATTTTTGTTGTGTTCAAAAAATAGGCCAACTATTTTTGGGAAAATATTTCATGTCGTGAGAAACGGTATAAATAGTATGTTATTGTAATAATTTATAAAAGTGTCTCTTATTCAAATGTTTTTTTAGGAGTGTAGTCGATTTATGAGCTACTCGAGATTGGTTCGGAAAAAATTGAAAATCGACTTGATAATCGAGTTGAGCTGGAACTCAAGATACTCGAGTAGCTTGCTGAGTCGAGTTCGAACTTCTTAATTTTAACTTAATAATAGACTCGCGAGTTTAATTGAGCTTATACTGATTTATCATTTTACTATTTATTTTAATATAAATACAAAAATATCTTATCAAATCGAGTTGAGTTTGAATATTTAAAAATATATATATATTTTATAATTTTAAATAATTAAAAGAGTCGGGCTGAGTCGAGTTCGAGTATAAGAATTAATTTATTTAATCGAATCAAGTTTAAGTTTTAAAATAAAATTCGATCGAGTTCGAGTCGAATTTCAAACTTCAAATTTTAAAATCGAGTTGAGCTTGAATCTGATTGCACTCTCGGTTCGATTGCACTCCTAATTTTTCTATATCGTCAAAAAGGTAAAACTATAATTTTTAAAAGATTTATCCTTTTTTGACCCGTGATTGCCTCAACATGACAATATTTTTGTTTTTGTTTTCTTCATAAATCGTAATTGGCTTTAAAGAAAAACTAGATTTATCCGTATATACAAAATACATTTGAATACGGTAATATTTCACCTATATAGGCCATTTGATAAATGATAAATAACTTAAATAGTTATAAAATATAAATGTATTATTTACTTATTATTTAGTTATAAATATATAATATATTTAGAATAAAGAAGAAAAAATCTTTCAAGGAGATGCACATCTGTCCAATTGGCTTATAAAGTTTCATCAAATAAAGTTTAAAAATATAAATAAATAAATGAAGTACCATTAATTAACTATATGTTTTCTTTTCGTAAAGCACATGTAGGCGGTGGATAGATTTGTTCAAACCACCGACCCTTTAATGGGAATTCACTGCACTTTGCACTTGCACTTTTTATGCGTGGTGATAGGTATTACACACCGCGACCGCATGCAACAAGATAAAGGTAAAAAATTTATTTTTAAAATTATTGTATTGCTCTGATTTACAAAGGGAGCTAATCAGCTGATAGGAGAGACAGTAATAAAATTTTTTGCTGTCAAAATTTTTATTTTTGAAATTACTGTGTTAGCCCGGTTTACAAAGGGAGCAAATCAATTAAAAGGAGGAGAAATTTTCTTTTCCCTTGACAATGCTATTCTTTTTTATTGCGCATATCGATAAGAATCAATATCCTTTATATTACTTTTGTAAATGGTCCAAGTGCAGTACTATTGAGCTCTAATATGAATTGTATACTTTTATTGCTAATTAAATATTACCATAAATAAAGAAATAAGTTATGACTTGGGAACTTCTAAAAATTTTATTTCAAAATTAATACTTGCTAATTAATTATTTATTTTACTTTATCTCCTTTATTTTGAACAACAATATGTTACTTACTATAGGCTAAAGCGTTATACTTATGTTTATCTCAATCTAAATATATTTATAATTAAGATATATATTGTCTCTTATAAGTAGCCCAAATAATAAAAAAATATGAACATTTAGTTGTAGAGATCGGATATAATTCCCCATCCCCTTTAATTTCTCTCTTATAACGCTGGAAATTAATCACTTCAACTAAATGTTAAAAAAAAAATTTAAAAGTATATATTATTTTTATCATTTCAAATATTTATATGAATTTTATGAATATAATTTCATAATTTACTTGTACATTATCTTCATATGTTTTAACTTTAAAAATGATTTCTAATCAAATTGAAATTTTGGAAATGATTTTTCCTGACTATTTAATCGGTCGGTCATTTTTTAAATTTATGAAACTTATATTAGAGTATATATAATAATATTATTTGCGTTATTTTAGAAATCTAATCAATGTGGCTTGCCTAAAAAGGTGAAATATTATTGATTGTGTCTGCCACTTGGCTTGTCAATAAAGAATCAAACAACAACACACAAAAGGAAGTGCATATATAATTTACACGTACTATAAGAATGGCGATGGCCAAAGAACCTTCCGCAGTGTTGGGCTGCATTTTCGCAGAAGGAACCCAAAGAAAGATACTTTCTGTTAAAAAGAAACAAAAAATATCAACAAAAACCAGTCGCAATGATCGGTCGATCGATGGATGGCGGAAGCATTGATGGTGATGCTGGTGGTGATGCATCAGAAATCTACACATCCTGGAGATTAGATCTCCAGCAGTTCCGTCTCCATCAGGATATTACCAACTCTGAAGATGACGCTGCTGCTGCTATTACTCCTCCTCGTCTTCATCACTCCTGTCCCTTCTCTTTATATAGTCTGCTTCCAACCCCAAGTACTGTCTCTTCCTCTCTGTGTTTGTGTTCTGCTTCTTGGGCTGGAAACACTTTTCTTCCAATCAAGAAGCTTATCATAATAATTGGGTAGAGAAAATTTTTTTATTTGGTTCTATCGATAGTGATGTCTATAAAAAAAAAAGTATTGCATGCTGATATGATTTAAGAATATGCTTTGGTGGATTTTACTCTCAAGAGTGAAGACACTAATTATTTATAATTTTATTCATTTTGTTTTCTTCTTTAGAATCCTTTATTGATTTCTCAGCCCGCATTTATTTATATTTTCATTAAATTTCTTTTATATTTTCATATTTACA
>CATIWO010758881.1:0-13044 GCA_949673435.1 Macaranga tanarius | reverse complement strand
CCATAAACAAAACCCCCCTTTTTAATTTCTTGTTTTTAAAAGCAAAATTCAGATTTAATAATTTGATCAATCTCTTGGGAAACGACTCTACTCAACCCTTGCTACAAATCTTTATTTTTAGAGTAGATTTTTATTTTTGTTAGATTCGACACCCACCAATAGTTGTTGCTTTGCTGCCTGTGTTTCATTCAAACCTGGTAGTGGAGTATATAGCTATTGTCACTCACAGTGGAGTACAATTGAGTATGTCGTTCAAACCCTTGAGTGGGGAGACGAAAAAAGTATATAACAAACCGTGGGAGCCTTTAACTTACCAGAGACTCAGCTCATGTAGTGCCCTAATAACTACCCTTAGGTTTTTTTTCTAAAATACATGTGTTCTGTTGCCATATAGTAGTCTCATTCATAAAGTCCAAGCCCAATAACGATGAATCATGTTAGATTGGGCTTTTGTCCCTTTACTATAGTCCATTATGTTGGACTATGGTTTTATGGAAGAGATATGCTACTTATTTATTACGTCTCGAGAGCTTTTGTTTGTACGTCAGTTTTATTATCCCCTGTTGATAATTAAAACCCAGACCAAAAATTCTAGGACAAGGGACGCACCTTGAACACGTGTGTGGAAGAAATAAGGTTGGAAGGCTTCGTTATAATTGTTATTTATGTATTTATTTTGTAAACTCTTTTTTAAAAAAATTCAAAAAAAAAATCATTCGCATTTCATGCATACATGTCACTCATTTTCATTTTTAAATTCATATTTTTACAGTCGAAATTCTCTTCCGTTTGGAAGCAAGCCAATGGTAATTTGATCCCTTAATATCAAGAATCCAACTAGTCAATTGAGACCACACTGTGAGAGAAACATAATGTCGGGATCCTCCAATTTTGATCTAGAATCTCTCAGGCAAGAAATTTTGAGGGAGTTCATGGATGATGTGCTATAAATATATAGAGAGGTGTCTACTGAGATGTTTGGAAAGAGACCTATGGAGGAGGACTCTGAAACCAAAACTATAGTCGGTGAATCGCTCAAAGGAAAACAGAAAGTAGTAGAGAATTCAGCTGAACCCGAATGGGAGAAAGATATGAGAAAACAGATGGATCAGCTACAAGCTATGATGAAGAAGCTTAGGCCCAACCATGATTTTCTCAATCTGGGTCTGCAGAAAGATAAACCACTACCCCCGAAGTATAGATTTCCTGACATCAAGAAGTATGATGGGACAGATGACCCTCACCTGCACCTTCGACAGTATATTGCCTTCATGAAGCCCACTGGTCTAACCAAGGCATAAATTGTCAAGCAATTTCCATTGTCCTTAACCGGAGCTGCTGTTAAGCAGTATTACACATTGGATGCACATGTCCAATAGAGCTGGAAGGAGCTTTTTTCAGCCTTTGTCAAGCAATATGGACTGAATTTTTAGTTTGAAGTCTCCTTCAAAGAATTGCAGAATATAAGGCAGGAGCCTGATGAATCCTTCACAAGCTTCCTGAATAGATGGAGAGGAAAGTTAGCTCTAATGAGGCATAAACCTGCGGACTCGGATCAACTGCTTATAGCTGCAGAAGCTTGCATTCCACCCATCGCTGACAAGCTGAAAAATATAGGTATTAGAAATTATGGGGAATTGTACCACTTTGGTGTGTAAATTGAGGGTGATATGAAGCTGGACATTCAAGAATGGCTGTAGTTGTCTCTTATGGCTGCAATAAATCAGAATAATATTTGCTGTAACTTTTATATTTTTGTGTTAATGAATGTCAGATTGCTTGTTTTATGTGATTATGAATTTTTTATGATTGTGCACACTATATTATGCTTGAATGAGAGAGAGACAGAAAAAAAAATCCCACTGAACAAAAATGGCTAAATGTAAAGATCGACTTTTAATTTCTCTTTGGGCATCAAACCTCTCACCTCTCCTTTGTATCAACCCTCTTCAAAAAAAATCCATAAAAAGAAAGAAAGAAAAGAAAATTGAAAAGAAAGAAAGAAATAAGAGGAAGGAGGATAAATAAGGAAGAAAAAATCCTGAATGCCACCTATTTTTGAGAAAGTCGATCCCTGTGTAGCCATTGGAATTTTTTCATCTTCACATAAACTAACACAAAATTTCCTTCTAGCTTCCATCTTCACCAACCTTCTGAAATTATTATGAGCTGAAAAATAGTTGACCAGAAAACCTGCAAGAGGCTGGTCAATAACAAGCATAATGTAATGTGCATAATTATAACAAATTAGTAATCATATAGAATGAGCATGATTGATGTGATATTAGCATACGAAGTGTCAGACATGAATTTTTGTGAATCAGCAGCAAATTCATATGATCAGCAGTTAAAGTGGCAATACATACTTCAAACAATCAGTCACATAAATATTAAGTGAACAATGAGTAACGAGCACATCACAGCAGCATGGATATCAGGTAGTTAGGCCGACCGATAATGGTTAATCATCAATATAATTTTACAACCACCTAGTTAGATTGAAAACTCTCATAAAGGGAGCAATCTAGGCAAAAGAGGAAAAATAAAAAAATAAAGATGAAAAGACCCAGCTAGGTTTGAAAACTCTCGGAAAGAGAGCAGCCTAGGCAAAAGAGGAAATATAAAAATAAAAATGATTGCAATCTCAAGCTGGGGGCAAACAAGTGGACTTTAAGGGTAATAGAATCTTACTAGGGGGCAGATGTAATGTCTCTTTCACATTGAGTATAATCATGACAATCCTGCAACAAGAGAGTACTCTGAGACCGCAATCAATCCAAGAAGCATTTGTTGTGTCATCATCCTCTTCTAATCATGAAGGGTCTCAAGTTTTATTTTCAATAATACTAGTCTCAATGGTAGTCTGTGATAGACTGATCAATTCTCATATTTTGATTCTATGATAAAAGAAGAAATTAATTTTTTAAGATAAGCTCTAAATGGAAGAGACATTTGACTAGTCGCATGTTTTATAAATTTTACTGTTGAATCTCATGCATACATGCATCACATAAAGTTATATTTGTTAAAATTATCTTTGCAAGCTTTTGGGTATTTTAGTCATACATGCATCAGCTCAGTTATGTTTTAGAAAATATTTTTTGCTTGATGCCCAAAGTGGCTACATGGATCATTTCATATGTTTTCACCTGAAGCCTAAAGTGGCTACACGACTCTTTTTATTTATTTTTGCCTGACGTCCAAAGCGGCTATACGGCTTATTTCATATGTTTTCGCCTGACGCCCTAAGTGGCTATACAATTTCTTTCATTCATTTTCGCCTGATGTCCGAAGTGGCTATACGACTCATTTCATATATTTTTGTCTGACGCCCGAAGTTGCTATATGGCTCATTTCATCTGTCTTCGCCTGATGTCCGAAGCGACTATACGGTTAAATTCACTTATTTTCGCTGACGCCCGAAGTGGCTATATGGCTCAACTCACTTATTTCATTCATTTTTATTTGACACCGGTGGTGGTGATAAGGTGTGTTCCTTCTCTTGAAGCCTCTTGGTTCGAACACCAAGGTTGAATGGTAAGAAAACTACACCTTTCGGGTTGTACCCCGAGGATGACGGTGCCCAAATCGAATCTCCGAATTCAAAAATCTAACCTCAGGGTTCAAAAATTGAACCTCCGGGTTTAAAATTTGAATCTCCGGATTCACACAATTCAGAAATGAACCTCCGGGTTTAAAACTCGAACCTCCAGGTTCAAAACTCGAATCTCCGGATTCACACAATTCAGAATCAAACCTTCGGGTTCAAAACTCGAACCACCGGGTTCAAAAACTCAAACCTCTGGATTCACACAATTCAGAAGTGAACCTTCGGGTTCAAAACTCAAATCTTCGAATTCACACAATTCAAAATCGAACCTCCAGGTTCAAAACTCGAATCTCTAGATTCACACAATTCAGAATCGAACCTCCGGGTTCAAAACTCAAATCTTCGGATTCACACAATTCAGAATTGAACCTCCGGGTTCAAAACTTGAACCTCTGGGTTCAAAACTCAAATCTCCATATTCACACAATTCAGAATCGAACCTCCGAGTTCAAAACTCGAATCTCCGGATTTACACAATTCAGAATCGAAGCTCCGGGTTCAAAACTCGAACCTCTGGGTTCAAAACTCAAATTTCTGAATTCATACAATTCAGAAGCAAAACTTCGGGTTCAAAACTCGAATCTCCGGATTCACACAATTTAAAAGTGAACCTCCGGGTTCAAGTCAAACCCCCGGATTCAAAACTCGAACCTCCGGGTTCAAAACTCGAATCTCTGGATTCACACAATTCAGAATCAAACCTTCGGGTTCAAAAACTCGAATCTCCGGATTCACACAATTCAGAAGCGAACCTCCAGGTTTAAAACTTGAATCTTCGGATTCACACAATTCAGAATTGAACCTCTGAGTTCAAAACTTGAATCTCTAGATTCACACAATTCAGAAGCGAACCTCCAGGTTCAAAACTCGAACCTCCGGGTTCAGAATTTGAATCTCCGAATTCACACAATTCAGAAGCGAACCTCTAGGTTCAAAACTCGAATCTCTGAATTCACACAATTCAGAATCGGACCTCCGGGTTCAAAACTCAGACCTCCAAGTTCAAAACTCGAATCTCCAGATTCACACAATTCAGAATCAAACCTCCGGGTTCAAAACTCGAATCTCCAGATTCAAAAGTATCCTTTTATTTTATTACATGTATTTTTTTTTGAAAAACCGAATTTAAAATTTACATTTTAGCAGTTTTCTAAAAATTAAAGGGGTAAACCATGGACACATGGTTTAGGTGGCCCACAAAGACAAGTCCGATGATGAAAGATGATTGTTAAGTCCAATTTACCAAGGAACTGGATTTAGACCTATTTGTGGAAAAAAAAACCAAACACTTAACCTAAACCCAAGTCCAATAAACCAAACCCATTAAAATAAAATCATTAAACCTGCAATCCATTAAAGCCCAAAATGAAGTCAAGCCCAAATCTTACAAAACCCTAAGTGAGGGAAAAATCTCTATAAAAAGAAGACTAGAAAACCTTAGAGAGGGAGACACAGGGGGAGGGAGGCTAAAAAACCCTAGAGGAAAACACACAAAAGAAGAAAAAATACTACAAATTAAGGGAAGGGTCTGAATTTAAGGAATCAAAAGCAAACTGTGCAATGTTGCCGTGAATTTTTTTTATTTTTTTCTTTTTTTAAAAAATTCTTATTATTTTGTTGCATTTTATTTGTTTTATTTTTAACTAGCATTCTTATTTTTTTTATTTGTTTTTATTTATTTATTTTTATTTGTTTGTTTGATTTATTTTATTGTTCTTTTATTTTAGTTGCTATTGTAACACCCGCTCCTTTAATACACGTGTGAGTAGCAAGAGATATCTTTTATGCACAATAGATAATGAATTGGTTGAGTTGAGATTGAGTAGGATTGGTAGAAAAATATTATAGTGTAAAGGCTTTTTTGTAGCAAATATAAGTTCAAGGGTTAGTTGGGTAGAAGAGTGTTTCATTAAGGACCAAAGTGGATATTTGGCTATAAAATATCATAAATTAGGTCTGATTTTCTCCAGCCAACTTGAATGTATATATGTATGCATGTATGTGTGTATGAGAAAAGAGGAAAAGAGTTACACCATTTCATCTTCTTCAAAAGAGTAAGGGTTTGGGAGAGAGAGAGAGAGTGTGTGTGTGTGTGTGTTTGGCTGAGGATTTACTAAAAATATTAACCTCCTTAGTGCTAGAACACTTCTTGGTAAGTGATTATTAATATAATGAATATATGTTGATTCTCTTGATTATATGAATATTGTTGCTTAAAATAAATTGGGCAATTATGTGATGATATGTATATTGCTATGAATAAATATGATGAATTAAAGATTAATTGAATAAAAAAAGTATGTGCTACGAATAGATGAGACAAGTTGTGTATGGTGTCTGAGGTAGATATATATATATATTGTGATTGAGTATGATTTTAATGAGATATGCTTAGTGACATGTGTATTCCTCTTGTAAAGATGTTGATTGGTAATTGAATGCGGTATGGAAATGAAGCATATATCATATGAATATGAAATGGTTGATTAAAAATGTGTTATAATTCATTGTGAATATTGGCACTTGTGAGGTGCAAGCCACTTGGAGTGGTATGGTTGAATATGAATGATTGAAAAATATGCATATTGCATAACATTGCATAATGAGAAGAGAAATGTGGGTGAAGAATAAGCTCCACGATCTGAGCTCATATGTGGCCATTCTGATATGCGCATAAATATATATAAAAAAGTTAGGAGATTGAAAAATATCTCGATTTAAGTTGGAAGATTGAAAAACATCTCGAGAATGGGCCACAGAATGATGGAAAAGAAAAGGAAAGAAAAGCAAGAATCATAAGCATACATTCACGCATTATGGTTGTTTATATTATGTTAAATATGAATTTGATGTATGATGGGAGGTAATTAATAAGTTATAAATCCCTTTATTTATGCTGGTTATTGTATAATTGTTGTTCAGGATGTTGGTGTTATAAATTAGTTGTTGAATTGTGTAATTTAATGTAGAAATGGGGTCCAGATGAGCCATACGGGTAGAGACACGGGCGTGTCTTAGGCTGTGTGCTAGAACACGGGCTATTCTGGATTATAACATGGTCATGTATACTAGTTAGAGAAATATATAGGATTAGACACGGGCATGTCCCGTGCCCGTGTATGAGAACACGGTTGTTAAGGTAATTATAAAATTTAGCTGCTGAATACATGGGCATATATACGGGCATATCTAAAGCCATGTATTTATACACGGGCGTGTCTCGATAGAAAGTAAATGTTACATGGGTGTGTATAAATGTGTGTACTATGCAATTAGAAACACGGGTAGGAACACAGCCGTGTTAAAAATTCTGATGTATTTTTCCGATTGTTACGCTACAGTTCTAGAGAAGAATTATTAGTAATCTTAGCTTAATAATTACTTACTTGAGTAGAAAGCTCATTCCTTTGCAATTTATGATTTTTAGGTGGTAGCTAGCTTGTTTAAAGCTTGTTTTTGCTAAAGCTTGAAGCTTGGGTAAAGCAAGCTAAGGTAGGACAACCGTGTGCTAGATGATAATGTTACCATCCATCCTTCAGAGCATGTATACATTGGGCATGTAGTTTTTGTAAAGGCATAAGTGTTTCCATTGTAAAATTTTGTAAATTTTGATACTATGTATAATTAATACTTTGATATATAATAATAAAGGATCTTTCTAAATGTGTAAAATTTTATCATTCATGTTTCAATTTTAATATTCTGTACACGTGTATGTGGCACCTGGAGGGTGTGACATTAAGTGGTATTAGAGCGGGAATTAGATTCCTTTGGAATATGAAATATGTTGCATTCATAACATCTCATGCATGAAGTTTTAGAAAGCATGTAGTTGATGTGCATTGTATATCTCAGGATGGATGAACATCGAGTACTTTCAGTTGGTCCTGAAGAGTCTTCTGAGTCAGTTCATGGCCCTGGTCCTGAACAAGCTCAACCTCAATCTCAAGCTCCACCTGTTGTATATCCTTTTATGCAAGAATTTATGCAAATGATGAGAAATATAGGTCAACCACCAGCACCGATAGGGAATGTGGTGGATGAGACTTATGAGTGAATTAGGAAGTAAGGTGCAAAAGCCTTTGTGGGTACCACTGACCCTATAGTTGCAGAGGAATGGCTTAGAGGCACTGAGAGAATTCTTGATAGGTTCGATTGCAGTACCAAGAAGAAAGTGAGTTATGCTTCTTCCCTCTTTGAACAAGATGCTCTAGATTGGTGGGAGACGATACCGGGTAGTAAGAGTGTGCCTATGATGCTGACTTAGGAAGAATTTTTGAGAGTGTTTGCGGAGAAATATATGTCGGTGGTGTATCAGGATCAGAAGAAGATAGAGTTTCTTGAATTGAAACAAAATGAACTCTCTGTTACTGAATATGAAATTCAGTTTATGCAGTTGTCTAAGTATGCTTTAGAAGAAATTACCACCGAGGAGTTGAAAAGAAATAAGTTTGAAAGGGGTTTGAGTTTGGAGATCCGGAAAAAGATGGCCATTAAACCTCCAACTTATAGAGAAGTGTTGGAAACTGCTTTGAGAGCAGAGGAGTTGATGATTGAAAGGAATGAAATGGAGGCCAAAAAGAAGAAGATCACTGGTTCATTTTCTGCTCCAACTCAAACTAGTGGAAGTTCATCTTTTAGAGGCTCTAGTTTTCAACGGGGCAATTTTAGAGGAAGGGGCATGAGTCGACCCAACCAGTCAAGGGGAGGAACATCTAGCTGAGGATTTAGAAGATTTGAGGGTCAAAGGGGGCAAGTTAGATGCATGAGTAGCTCATCCACTCCACTATATAACATAGGTGGAAGACACCACTCGGGTGAATGCTGAAATTTAAAACCAGGTGCATGTTTCAACTGTGGTCAGTATGGCCATTTCATTAGAGATTGCCCAGCAAAGAGAAGTGGAGAAGGCTCTCAGATGACTGTTCAAAGCAGTGCAGGAGAGAATATATCCACTGCTAGTCAAGGAGGAGGCCAAGGTGGTAGAGGAGGTGGAGTTGGTAGCTCAAGTCAAGCAGGATCTGCTGGTCCATCACAAGGTCAAGCAAGGGTTTAACATACCACAAGATAAGAAGCTCCTGCAGCTCCAGATATGGTCACTGGTATCTTTTCTATCATTGACCACGATGCATTTGTATTGATAGACCCAGGCTCAACTTGTTCTTTTATGTCTAGTGAGTTTGTTTTAAGAGTGCATGGGAACATTGAACCTTTAGAACATAATTTGTATATTTCTATACCAGTCGGGGGTATTGTAGTGGTGAGTTCAATTGTGAATACATGTCCTATTAAAGTGGGCGGTGAGATTTTGTATGCAGACTTAGTAGTCATTAAGTTAGATGAGTTTGATGTTATTTTGGGTATAGATTAGTTAGCTAAAAATCATGCCATTGTGGATTGTTATACTAAGGAAGTGGTGATAAATCTAGGAGGGAAAAGAATAGTCTTTGTGGGTGAAAGAAAAATTATGCCTACTTGTTTAATTTCAACAATGATGGCTTTCCATTTAATTAGAGAGGAAACTAAAGTTAGTTTGGAAGTAGGAGAGGTACATATGGTTAAAGAATTTCCGAATGTATTTTTAGAGGAGTTACCGGGATTACCTCCATATAAAGAAGTTGATTTTGAGATTGAGACTGTTCCAAGAACGGCACCTATATCCATTGCTCCTTATAAAATGGCACCAACGGAGTTGAAAGAGTTAAAAAAGCAACTAGAGGAGTTGTTAGAAAAGGGTTTTATCTGACCAAGCATCTCACCTTGGGGAGCTCCGGTTTTATTTGTAAAGAAGAAAAATGGTAGTATGAGATTGTGTATAGACTACCGATAATTGAATAGAATCACCGTAAAGAATAAGTATCCATTACCAAGGATTGATGATTTGCTTGATCAATTAAAGGATGCCACCGTGTTTTCAAAGATAGATTTGAGATCGGGCTATTGGCAATTACGGGTGGCTAATTCTTCCATTCCCAAGACTGTATTCAGAACTAGATACGGGCATTATAAGTTTTTGGTGATGCCTTTTGGTTTGACGAATGCGCCGGCAGTATTTATGTCATTGATGAATAAGACATTTCAACATTATCTAGATAAGTTTATGATTATCTTCATCGATGACATTCTTATTTATTCTTCAAGTAGAGAAGTGCATGAACAACATCTCCAAACAGTTTTGCAGATCTTGAGAGGGCAACAGTTCTATGCCAAATTTAGTAAATGTGAATTTTGGATGGAGGAGATTGCATTTCTCGGGCATATCATCTCAAAAGAAGGAGTGAAACCTGATCCCTCGAAGGTTAAAGCAATTATGGAGTGGGAAGCACCTAGAAATATGACTAAAATTTAAAGTTTTCTAGGTTTGGCCAGATATTATAGAAGATTTATGCAGGATTTTTCCATTGTTGCAAGGCCATTGATGAATTTATTAAAGAAGAGTGTGCAATTCCGATGGACTGCCGCGTGTTAAAAGAGCTTTGAAAAGTTGAAGGAAGCCTTGACTAGTACTCCAATACTTGTATTACCAACCGAAAATGGAGTATTTGTGGTGTATACAGATGCTTCAGGCCAAGGTTTAGGTGTGTTCTTATGCAAAATGGGAAAGTGATTGCCTATACTTTAAGGTAATTGCGAACCCATGAAGCTAACTACCATACTCATAATTTGGAATTAGCAACTATTGTGCATGCTTTGAAGATTTGGAGACATTACTTGTATGGAGAGACTTTTTCTATTTTCACCGATCATAAAAGTTTGAAGTATATCTCCACACAGAAAGAGTTGAATTTAAGGCAACGAAGATAGATGGAGTTGCTGAAAGATTATGACTGCACTATTGAGTACCATCCGGGCAAAGCAAATGTGGTAGCCGATGCTTTAAGTTGTAAAGTGGTGGAGATTGCAGCTGGAATCATTTATTATGAGAAAGAAAATCTTGTAGCAATGCAAGCATTAAATTTTAACCTGGATGTGAAGGAATATCATTTATTAGCAATGTTGCAAGTGAAGCCATCAATGGTGGACCAAATAAGAGAAGCTCAGATGAAAGATGCTTACTTGAAGAGAATGAGAGAGAAAGTGGGAATGGGAGCTAATACACAGTTTGCAATTAAAGAAGATGGCACATTAGTGATTGATAACCGAATATGTGTTCCTGAAGGAAGAGAATTAAGAGAGCAAATTATGATTGAAGCACATACTGCTCCTTATGCGATGCATCCTGGGAGTACTAAGATGTATCGGGATTTGAAGCTTTTTTATTGGTGGCCAACAATGAAGAAAGATGTGGCGGAGTTTGTGGCTAGATGCTTGACGTGTCAACAAGTGAAAAATGAGCATCAAGCATCAGCAGGGAAATTGCAATCATTGAAGATTCCGGAATGGAAATGGGAGAGAATAATAATGGATTTTATGGTTGGATTGCCACGAACATTTCAGAAGCATGATGCGGTGTGGGTGATAGTTGATAGACTCACCAAATCAGCACACTTCTTACTAATACAGCAGACAGATTCTTTGGACAAGTTAGCCTCCTTGTATATTTTTGAGATTGTAAGACTGCATGGAGTGCCATTATCCATTATATCGGATTGAGATCCACGGTTCACATCACATTTTTGGGGAAGTTTACAAAAAGCTTTAGGTACTAAATTACATTTTAGTATTGTATTTCATCCTCAAATAAATGGCCAATCGGAGAGGACAATACAGACTTTAGAGGACATGATGAGGGCTTGTACTATAGAGTTCAAAGGCAACTGGGATGACCATTTGCCATTACTAGAATTTGCTTACAATAATAGTTTTCATTCTAGCATTGGTATGGCACTGTATGAAGCTCTTTATAAAAGGAAGTGCAGAAGTCCTATTTGTTGGGATGTGGAAGGTTTAAGGCAAATTGAAGGGCCGGACTTAATACAAGAAACTGTGGAAAAAGTTCATGTGGCCAGGAGTTGTTTGAAAGTAGCTCAAGATCGTCAAAAGAGTTATACAGATAAGCATCGTCGGGAAATGAAATACAATGTGGGACAGAAAGTTTTCTTGAAAGTATCACCATGGAAAGGAATTTTACGGTTTGGCAAGCAAAGGAAACTGAGTTCGAGATATGTTGAACCTTATGAAATCCTTGAGAGGATTGGACCGCTAGCTTATAGATTAGCTCTTCCGAGAGAATTATCTTCTATTCATGATGTGTTTCATGTTTCGATGCTACGGCGATACCGATCAGATCCGAGCCACATTATACAAGAGCCTGAGATTAAAATATCCGAGAAGTTGACTTATGTTAAAGAACCAATTGAAATACTTGATAGAAAAGTAAAGCAATTGAGGACTAAGGAGATTCCGATAGTAAAAGTGAAGTGAAGTCACCATTCCCCGAAAGAAGCCACATTGGAGGTGGAAGAAAAAATAAAACAGAAATATCCTCACTTATTTTTGAAAGATGGTGAGTTGTTAAATTTTGGGGATGAAATTTTATTAAGGGGGGAGAAATGTAATACCCGCTCCTCTAGCACACATGTGAGTAGCAAAAGATATCTTTTATGCACAATAGATAATGAATTGGTTGAGTTAAGATTGAGTAGGACTGGTAGAAAAAGATTAGAGTGTAAAGGCTTGTTTGTAGCAAATATAAGTTCAAAGGTTAGTTGGGTAGAAGAATATTTCATTAAGGACCAAAGTAGATATTTGGCTATAAAATATCATAAATTAGGTCTGATTTTCTCCAGCCAACTTGAATGTATATATGTATACATGTATGTGTGTATGAGAAAAGAGGAAAAGAGTTACACCATTTTATCTTCTTCAAAAGAGCAAGGGTTTGAGAGAGAGAGAGTGTGTGTTTGGCTGAGGATTTACTGGAAATATCAACCTCCTTAGTGCTAGAACACTTCTTGGTAAGTGATTATTAATATAATGAATATATATTGATTCTCTTGATTATATGAATATTATTGCTTAAAATAAATTGGGCAATTATGTGATGATATGTATATTGCCATGAATAAATATGATGAATTGAAGATTAATTGAATAAAATAAGTATGTGCTATGAATAGACAAGACAAGTTATGTATGGTGTTTGAGGTAGGTATATATATGTTGTGAAGTATATATATTGTGATTGAGTATGATTTTAATGAGATATGCTTAGTGATATGTGTATTCCTCTTGTAAAGATGTTGATTGATAATTGAATGCGGTATGAAAATGAAGCATATATCATGTGAATATGAAATGGTTGACTGAGAATGTGTTGTGATTCATTGTGAATATTGGCACTTGTGAGGTGCAAGCCACTTGGAGTGGTATGGTTGAATATGAATGATTGAAAAATATGCATATTGCATAACATTGCATAATGAGAAGAGAAATGTGGGTGGAGAATAAGCTCCACGATCTGAGCTCAAATGTGGCCATTCTGATATGCGCAT
>CATIWO010758863.1:0-12450 GCA_949673435.1 Macaranga tanarius | reverse complement strand
AATAATTCTATTAATTTTATTAACCACTATCTATTAAGTTTTTACTACAATATATTGTATTAATTAAAATTATTAATTTAATATATAATTTAAATATATAAAATATAATTATTTTTTAAGTAATTTTATCACAAAACTATGTAGTTTTAATTTTAATGTTATTAAAATTAGATACACCAATCAATTTAAATTTTGATTTTTAATAAATAATTAGATATATATTAGGGGACCTAAATCTACAAGATTTTAAAATTAATTGTATACTAAAAAAAATCTATAAGATCCTTAAATTTTTACTTTTTGGTTTGATGTAAGCTATATATTGTCAATTGTGTTAATATATATATATAGTTGAACTTGATATGTATTAATATTACTATCATCTACAATAGAATTATATATATTTAGTCTAAGATAGTATTCTCAATTATATTAATAGAAATACATATATTGATATATAATTTTAGTATAAATTATTATTATTATTATCAATATAATGTTTTATATAATTATTATTATTATTTGAATAATTACATACGTTAATATATTATATACTAATAACTAGTCTAACTTATTATTTATCAAAAATCATTTATTAGATAATAATTTTATATAAACTATATATACATGTTAGTCAAAAGTTTGGACTCAAAACTATCCCTAATTCCCTAAACTTCTATTGTTTTTCTTCAGCCCTAAAAACACAGCCATTGTCCTGTCCCGCCGCTACCTCCTTCTCCCTGCTCACTGTCACGCCGCTGCCTCCTCCTTCTCCTGCTCACTATCCCGCCGCTGCACATCACAGCCGCTACCTCCTCCTTCTCCTGCTCATTGTCCCGACGCTGCACCTGTCTCGCTGCTTCCTCCTTCACAAAACACAGCCACCGCTGCACATCACAAGATCGACTGCCGCTGCTGCAATAGTTGTGCACATCTGTCCTGCTGCTTCCACCTTCACAAAACACAGACACCGTTGCACACCTACATTTCACCAGATTCACAAAACACATCACGCTGCACATCTGCCACTGCTGCTTCCTCACTGTATGGTTCCATGAATTTGTCAGAACAATAGGTTTAGCCGAACATGAATTTGTTGGGTTATTGATTTTTTGAAGTGGGTATTATCTCTTCTTTTCTGGTTTTGATTATTAGTGGTGCTTCCTTTCTTCGTTTCTTATGAATTTGTTGTGTTCTTGATTTCTTGATTTTGTTGAAGTGGGTAATCTGGTTTATGTCCTGTAAATGTTTTCTTCCTTTCTTGATTTTTGAAGTGGGTAATCTAGTAATCTGATTTTTTGATTTCTTAATTTTTTGAATTTGTTGGGTGCTTCCTTTCTTTCTTCGTGTATGTCCTATAAATGTTGTTAAATTCAAAGGAGGAACAAGTTCATATGTAATCTGGTTCTATATTCTGGTTTTATATTGTTGTTGATATATTTATTAAAATGTTTGTTGGTTTTATATTGTTGTTGGTATATTTATTAAAATGTTTGTTTCTTTGTACAGTGGAAGGACCAAAAGCTTGGAGGAAATTTAAATTATCATTGTTATTTTTGTGTTTTTGGATAATTTGATATTTAGTATGAAATTTTAAAATATTGTAATTATATTTAGAATTTGTGTAGATGTTTAATTTAGAATTTAATTTTAAATTGTAGCACATAACATTATTATTTTTGTATGTTTAATAAATTTTTTTATGATATTTTATTATTTTATAATTTAATAGTTAAACGTGTTAAAATGTATTTAAACATATTAAAACCTATAAGAGGGTTAAACGCGTCGTGTCGTGTTAGCATAATACATTCAGGTCTGTATACGTTAAAGAGGTTAAATATGTCGTGTAACCTTTTAATTAAAGGTATTCTTTTAATTAAAGGTATTCGTATTTGGATTTGTAGTTTGGACACGATTAATTAAACGTATCATGTTCGGATTAACCATTTCTGTGTTATTATCGTGTCTTGATACGACCGGTTTAAGACCCGCTAACACGTTTTGCCTGCCCCTATAAGAATAAACAACAGTTTGAAAGTTTATAGCAAGACACAAATGCCTACAAAAAGGCTGAGGTAATTCCTAAACAAACATGTTGAAACCATTGAAAAAAAACCTTCAACCTACATCAATTACATATTTCACTCACTTTCAGAGGAGAACATACCTACAGGACATTTCTTTTGTACTTTTCAAATAAACAAGGACACCAAGTGACAGCAAAAATTTGAATCATCCTACACGATGTCCAGTTGCCTGCTATTTTATGTGATTAATAGAAAGATGGGAAAAAGAAGATAAATTAACATCAAAGCACATACAAAAGGGCTTCTGTTTAAAGCAGTTCACTACTAACCCATCCTCATTTCTCAGAAAGGTCGGAAAAGGAGGGATGGTTTTGGATCCAACAGTATAAACTCTTTGATGCACTGAACCACGATTTTGGCACTAATTCTGAATGTCTGGGTAACAGACTGCATGCTGCTTTCCAACAGTTAAGATATCTACAAAGGGGAAAGGTGAAAAGCAGCCACCCAGCACAAATTGAAGGAAATACCAGCTTGCAGACCCCAAAACAGATTCCTTTAGGATACAATTTGTACACCAAAGGGATGGGGGCTAGAGACTGAATAACATCAAATAACTCACTTACTACCCATCCTTGGCGAGCACGAGTTATATGACGACCTCTGAAAGTTGGCCAGCATCAATCCCAGAGAACTGAAACTGAAAAGGAAAAAAATCAATTAGAATCAAGAAGACTTATGTACAATTGCTGCACTAGAAAAATGCAAACTTGCAACAAATGGAGGCACAGATAAATGGACAATATAAAAGAAGAATAGCACAGAAATCAAGCAAATATTCACATGCCAAATCAAAAACAAACAGAAAAACAAAGCAGTAAAAGCATTACAAAAACTTACGGGGCTTCATGGACTACTAGTTCGCACCATTAAGCATCCCTATTGCCATGACGATTGCTTGTATCCTTCCCACCCACCTTCTGGCTCCTTTCTCTTCAATATGCTACCACTTGCCACCTGATATATCCTTGACTGCTCCTCTGCAATGGCCTGCGGATTGGCAACAGATAGTTGCCTTGATGCAAGAGACGATGTCTCATCTCTCCCGTCTATGTCTAGGCCTAGAGGCCCTGCATTGAGATCTAGACCTTGCCTTCCCCATTTTCTACTACTTTCAGAGCCACCATTACTGCTATTGTCTGGCAGGCTAACAACAAAAGGCCTCGTATAATGGGATGGAACTGCACCGGCAGGTGCTAATACTTGAGAATGCATTGCAGGAAAGCAGAGTCTGCCAGTGGATGATGAATCTACATATGTTGATGAACCACCGGAAAAAGTGGCCGATGGTAGAGGAAAGGTGGTTCCAAATGGAAAGACAGGGTATTGAAATGGTGAAGCTGGAAAGGGTACTGCAGGCGCAGATGACAACACTGGCCCCCTATAGACATCAGGATTAAATGGGGTGCTACCAGTAGGAGCCATAATTCTTTGAGGCACACCAGGGGTGACCATTGGAAAAGGCTGCTCTCCTCTCTCAGGCAAGATAGACTGGATAGCAACAGTTGGATAAGAATTCATTTGGGAAAACCATGAAGAGAAGTTCCCCATTTCTGCACTATTTAAGCGAAGGCCAGAGACAGATGGCTGGGAAGTAGTAGCATTCCTGGTATGCTGGCCAAATGAAGATAATTCAGCATTTACCTCATCCACAAGGGGCCCATCATTCAGGTCAAAGTCCCTGCGAACTGTCGACTCTCCATTAAGAACAGCAACTGCTGATGATTTGACTCCCGGAAGATGTGCATCTATCCTACGAACATTAGTTGTTAAGTGATTACCCATATCACTTGGCTCCTCCACCCTATTCAAATCAAGATCAAGCCCCCCAGAGCTTCGAACAGGTGCAGAAACAACTGTTTCATCACGTTGCAGATTAAAATTATTAGAAGCATCAGCTACAGGACCCTGAAAAGAACTTCGAGAAATCAAATCCTCAAGGATTCTTTCGTCTGGAACATTCAGATCAAAATCCAACGGTGGACGACTGGGATTAGCACCAACAGCATCAGGAAGAGAGGTATTAGCTGTTGTACCTTCTGATGTCTCCAAAACCTTTCTAGGTTCAGCAGGCCTGAAGGCACTTGTGGCTGCTGATCCCTTCCAACCAAGTTCCCCCCTATTTCTGAGCAGGTCCTCTGGAGGAACAAAGGGCCTTTTAGCAGCAGAAGCAACTGTAATTGAAGCAGGTAAGCCACTGGAACCAGAAGACACTGGTAATGGCAAAGGACTAATCAATTGAATACCAGTAGAACATTCAGGTGCTCTCGAGTTACTTGTTTCCCCGTATCTCCCATCATCTGTACTAAATCCTTCATTCAGATCAAACTCCACTTTTGCTTCAATATCTGACGGCCCCACAGCGGATAATGGGGCAGTATATCCAGCATCAGATGTACTTTCCTCAGCTTCATCAGCATCACTGCCAGCCAACTTCGAAACTCTAGACCTCACTTCCTGCTCTGGCTCTTGAACAGAGATGACTGATTCCTTGGGAACAGATGGTCCATCATTGTGTTGTTCTTTAGGTTGACTACCTTCTAGACCCTCTTCTGCAGATTCACCCTTCCTATCAATAACAGTTGAACCAACAATATTTTCAGGTGCTATACTTTCTTTTTCAGTAGGCTGACTCTTGCCATCTTTTTCATCAGCCCTTTCAGCCTTCACCTCACTTTCAGAAACCTTATCCTTACTAGAAGCAGGAGCATTTAGCACATCACCAATAGTTCCTTTCGAAAAATCAGAATGCATAATAGCAGGTGGGTTTTGCTCGGCTTTAACAGATATCTTCAATTCTTCATTCATATGTTTCATGTCCTCACCATCTATATCCATTGACGGGCAAGGCAATGATCCTTCAACGGGTTCATTCCCACCTTCCTGACCTGCAACATCAACCTTATTTTCACTTCGAAAACTACTGTCTATCTTTTCTTTCATATCACAAGTGCCATCTGATTTGATATCATTATTTTCCTCTCGTGGTGCATTGTCCGTACCAGTTGATGTCTTCCCTGCTGCCCTTGTGGGGGATACGGCAACTGAAGCAGCTGGTACTGTTTCTTCCGATTTCACAATAACTTCTACACCAGGTTCTGCAATTTTATGAACATCCATATTTGAAAAATGTGAACGTCCATTGCACACCTCTGATGATTTCTCTTGCAAACATGAAATGATTTTATCCTCTGTAACCTTTGGAAATGAATTACCTACAATATTACCCTGCTTCTCATGTTCATCCTCAACACCATCAACAGACTGTCTTCTGTCTCGCAGAACGTTATCACCTGGAGATGACTTCGGTCTAGTTTCATTGCTGGTGCAAGAGTGCTCAACAGCAGAGGTATTTCTTTGAGGAGAATGATTTGGAGAAGCCAAATTTGATTTGGACATCTCCCCAGCAGCCACACTAGCAAGCAGGTTCATTCCAACATCATCTCCCGCAGACATTGATGCATCAAACTTGCAACTTTCAATCAAAGCATTCATGGAGCTATATGAACCCTCGAGCAATTTCCCAGCTTTATGTTCATTTCCAGATGATGAAGAAGCAGCTTTGGGGGCATCTGCTAATTTCCCACCATCATCACCAGGCCTGCAATTCTCTTCATCAGGAATGTTGCCAGGAGAGCCATCCCCCTCATCAGACCCAGTAAGCACCTCCTTGAAATCATTGCTTTGCCACGACTCATTATTGACATCAGAGATAACATTAGCTCGATAAGCATCATTCTTTTCTTTCACGTTACGATCAAACTGTTCATGTTTCTCTGAAAGAACTGGAGAAGAAGCCCTGCTGTTCATGACTAAAGAGTCTTCAAAGGATCCCCCACTTGCACTTTGTGCAGGACTACGGCCCCTGTTAGGGATTTTCACAATCAATTTGTGACTATTTCCCTCCGCTATAGGAACATCAAATGCCTTATCGCATGTCAAACTGGACTGAGATAATTTTTCAGTACCCTGGCTTCTCTGAAAGGAAGCATTCCTGCTTGATCCACTATCCCTTTGAATCCCAGTTGAGGCTGCACCCTGGAAGCCATTGACTGATTTACGATGTCGAGAAGAACCACCAATTGTCTTGTTTGCAGTCATAGAAACAGCAGTAGAGCTCCTTGCGTCCTCCTTCCTAGAAACTCCCCCAGCCTTAGCCTGGTCACTGGAACAAGACTGACTATTGTTGTGGGACTGACTAGAACTGCTGCTTTTCTCATCCCTAGTAGCTATCAAAGGAAGGTCAGAGCTGCCACTAGCACCAGTATTACGGGCCTGCACATCTTTTAAGCTGTTACCCGCTGATGCTGAGGATGGTCCTGGTTTCATGGATCCTGGAGAGACAGCCTGAGACTTGACCGTGGTCTCACCAACCTTGACAGGAGTATTTTTTGAGGCAGAAAGTTGAGCAGCTGAACTCTGCATTGCAAACTCAGATGACACACCAGAATGTCTGTTCGTGCCATGAGAAACTTCAGGAAGACGTGGTCTTGCAGCCCATGATACAGCCTGATTAGAACCAGACCTTGCATCCATTTCTGCCTCAACACGTTTCTTCCATGTGTCAACAAGACTCCTTGCTTTCTTCTGAATTTCCAAATTCTTATGTGTTCGCAGATGATTCACAGACTTGCCTATGTTACACATTTGCAAAGCATGAAGATTTACGGGAAGTTTGTCAAGGGCGCGGAGCAAAACTGAAAGAAACTCCTCAATAGATTTATCACTATCCCTGTGACTGCTACCATCGCCAATCTTCCCTTTATGCACCTCCTGCAGCCACTCATCAAATACAGGCAAGCCCCTAAGCTGCACAAACTGATTAAGGCAATCAAACTTATCTGTTGCTGCAATGACACCTGCCAGCAATGACCGGCCTACCAAGTCTATCTTTTTCTCATTTCTCTCGGAGAACATGAGTTGCACCAATTTTTCAACCCCTGCAGAGTCAATAAGCCCACCTTTTTCTGTAAACTTAGAAATCTCAGATTTCCAAAAGCTTTCTGGTCTACTGTGACCAGAATCACCGTCATCCAATCTTGAAGAACGTTCTCGTTTTACAGGCTCAGTTCCCTGATCTCCCCGCTCCCTTTTCTTTCCCTTAACTTGAGAGGGAAAGGAAGAGGCAGTGTTTTGTATATCTGAACCTTGTTTTAACTGTGAAGTTGATGTCGGACCATTCATTGGCTTTGGCGACCGCCCACCTTGCTGCACTGTTGCATGCATTTCTATGCGTGTCCTACACAATAGCTTATCTACTTCTTCTTGTCGTTCCTGTTAAAGAAAGTATTAACCACCAGAAATCATGGACAAACCACAATGAATGCACAAAATGAATAAACCTTACATTAATATAATCTTGATCAGTTAGCCACCATAAGCACTTGTTTGTAGTGTCATAAACTCGACGGCACACAAATGAGCAAATCCCTGGCGGAAGTTCAACACCTTTAGGAAGGAAGGCAACTTTACAAGGATGGAGTAAGGATGCAGCAGGTATCTCATCCTTGTGAAAGGAATAGAATACTTCGTTTGGCGCAGCTTCCAAAAGGACGCCTTTGCCAAGCTTTACTTCAGCAGGTCGATAGAGCCAATTCACACCTAAGTTTAAATTGTTCTCTTTACCAGTAGTCAGTGAACGAATTATTCCAATGAAAGGTGGGGAGTCCAGTGGTGGTTTGAAAAGAGCACAATCTCCAACACTGATCTTACGCCCATCCTGCTAGGGGGGAAAGAAAGAGTGAACTATAACAAAATAGCAAGCACAACATCTGAAAAAATGAAAAAGCAAGAAAAAGAAAAGGACCTATTAAAACATAAAATAATATCTTTCAAAGGATGTGAAGAATATTCTAGTTGTATAGATTAACTGAACAACTCTCAGACAGATGTCACAACTCAAAAACCAATTATATCTCGCCAGTGTATAAGCTCAGTATGCTTGAGACTAAGCCATGTCTCGGTCTCTGCAATTTAAAATCACTAAATAAAAAAAATATTTAAATATTCTTACAAACACATGTTGAGAAACAACCAAAAGGCTGCATTTGTCCCGATAAAAATATTCTTGGCATTTTTCAATGCTTGGGGTAAACAGAAAATTGTTCAATATTTACAAGGAAAACAACGTCTTCTAAGGAACCACTCAAACTCAAAATATTTAATCTTAATCCCAGAAGCACAACAAAATAGCAATATAAAAAGGCAAGGTCTGGAATCCACAATAGCACTTAGAGACAGAGGTAAGGTTCATCACCTCAGTTATCCATACATGCTACCAAATATCCAATACTTGGATATGAAAAAGGAATATAGGATAAAAGAAAACAGGAGAAAACCCGTATATACAAAATGAGATGGGAAGCAATGATTAATAGCTATCCCATATCACAGTCCACCCGAAGCTTTAGGCGCAAAAAAGCACATTTCCCACAGGCCGTGAAACCAAAAAAATTCAAGGGCCATCAAAATGACATTTGACACAGCATAACAATGCCCAGTAGACCCAATTGTCCATTTTCCACACAGGTGGATCCAACTGTCCACTGTCCGCACCCAGTTGTCCACTTTCCGCGCAGGCAAACCCAATTATCCATTTTCCCAATCCAATTGTTGGGGTGAGGCACCAAACATTGTAGGAGCACAAATAACACAAAAAATTCATTACAATTCTAAAAAAATCAATTCTGTAGAAAATAAGCCTAAATTCTATAGCAATACTCGATAAACTACTAAATCAATCAAAACTATTGCTCTCAATCACACAAAATCTCCAAAAACCCAATTCAAATCAACCTTTGCTCACGCCCACAGTCAACCCCCAAAAAACACCTATTTCATCAGCGGAAAAAAGCCTTTAAAAGATTTAAAAAAAAAAAAAGCACATAAATTCACAAATATAAATAAAAAAAATTTTAGAAACAAAAAAAAAAGGTACCTTTAAAAACGAATTATTTGTAGATACAGAAGAAGAAGAGGATGAAACATCACCAGCAGCAGAAGCTACAACAACAACCAAATTCCCCGCACGTGTGGGTCCAGTCCACATGTGCCGATTACCTCCTCCTCGTTTCCTTTCCTCACATAACCGCCCATGCATAGCCTTCTTGCAGCATTTTCCCCTGAAACTACCATCAATCCCCAAATTTTTTTCCTTTTCAACAATCAACCCTTAGATCCACCTCCCACAGTAACAAAAAGACCCCACCTTTGCCACCATTCAATAACATCAAACACCCACCATTTAAAAACCCTAATTTTTCCCCCAATTCGGATTTCACCCCCAAAAAACCGCCAATTTCGCAATCAACCGATCCAGCTCCGCCTCTAATCCTCCGAATTGAGAAAAATCGAAGAGACCCTTTCGATCCAGAGAGAGAAAGTGGATGAATTTCTAGAGAGAGAAAGAGATCGAAGGAAGAAAATAAAAGGGGAAGCGAAGAGACAAGATAAAAAGGAAGGGAGGGGCAGTACTTAGGTACTTTTTGGTATAGCAGAGAAAAATAGATGGGGCAGATCGGGCAGGACAAAACGGGCAGGCAAAGAAGAAGGAAAAAAGGGAGGAGAGAATATGATAGAGTCACCTAGCTGTGACTGAGGTGACGTGATGAATAGATATCATGTCAGAATATGACTGGTCTAGATTGGGTTATTGACCGACTTTAAAAAGGGAAATGTTGGGTTTTGGTTGACTTTGATTGTGTTACGTGTGGGAGATTTGTTGTTTGGAGGGAATGATAGAGTCACCTGGGTGGGTGTAAATGGGTGTATTGAAAGAAGGGTAAAAATGTAAAATTTAGTTTTTATTTTTTTATTTTTTTTTGGGAGGGGTTATAAATATATATATATTACACATTGTGGGCATATGATGATGATGGAGATGTTAAGGTTGTCCTGACATGTCCCAACACACAAATAAGTAAAGTAAGAGAAAAGAGGTTATGTAAATGTTCTGTTTCTGGCAAGAAAATGATTTTTCAGGGTCTTTTTCTTTTGCTTGAGTAAGCAACACAACACAATGCCACACACAACACACAAATCTCTTCTTTTTTGTCCTAATGTTGAGTGTCCTTAGGCTTTTTGTGTATTGGTTTTAATTTTATTTTCACCAGTGCAACAAATAAAATATAAGAGGATCATTAGGCCCAATCTTAATGCATTAACAACCCACCTCCAATCCATTAATGCATATACCCACTCGGTACTCCCATTTATAGTAACCTAACTACACATGAAAAAGTAGTAGCACAAATAGTTTCCTCTAAAATGAGTTAAACCTCCAACTATAGGAAAGGGAAAAAGGAAAAATTAAGACTGTTTTCAGTCTATTGCATTTAACTATTGAATTTATAGCACCTGTTATATGAGTTGTATTTTTATTAGCGAGATATATTATGACACATATTAAAAAAAATCATCATCAAAACCTATTGAATTGTTGATCTTGTTAATATTTGTCATTTGGTTGTGATTGGTAATGCACCATAAATAAAAAAGACAATCCTTGAAATGGACTGACTGCTATAATGCAATTATCTCTTACCAATTATGAGGAAGGTTCACAAACAGGGCCTTTGTTTGTCATACCAAAATGTAGTACATTGGGCCATATCATCACCACATTTTATTCCTTCATTTACAATTTCTGAATTATTTAAAAAAAGTGCTGTCAAAGAATTTGTCCACTAGAAAGTGGGAATTGAGACTATTTTGTGTCCTGTTGCTGTGATACTTTTATTGTATAGGTTCAGAGAGATTTTTGAAGGCTTGCAATGTCACAGTCTGAAATGTTATATATACAGTGCCTTGTCTCTGACTCTGAGCATGGGATGCGTATGTATACATCCAAACTGGACATTCAATCAGTATTTGGGGCCCTCCTTATCTCCTTATCAGCAACATTATTGCTTTGCAGAGGCTAAAATAGTAAAATTTGCCATATGATGACTTTTTTTTTTTTTTCAGAAAATTATGAGATCCCACTATTTATATGGTCACTTTACAAGCCATACAAATTACAGAGAAAACATGAAGAATGGTTTATGGGTTTTCATTGGGACAAAAATTGTCTAGGAGGAGAACCAAATAAATGTCCAGCTAAATCAGGCCTAATTATGTGTTGGGTGATCATCATCTCCAACTAAACATATACTTAACAGAAAAACAAAGGGATTTTAGTACATCATCCAGAAGGATGTAGTCATGCACCAAGTAAAATACAACAGATCATCACAATGCATTTATCATCCTCTTCATCTCAGCAGATCTCCTGGGATCTGGGTCCTCAATTGCTCTCTCAGTGAGTACTTGCTTGATTCGACACATTGACTTCCTCACCTGAATTTAACCACAAGCAAATTAGTTATAATATGTTTATATACTAAGAAACGAAGAATAATATTCCAACTGTCTTTCACTGTTTCTCACCAAGAACTTACAAGAAAAATGAAAAATAAATATAGCACTTCCAACTATAGCACTTCATGCAGCACACAAGTAATATCATCAAAAAGCATAAAAAAAAAAAAAATTAAAGAGTAGCGCTGTAGCTTAAACAATGGAACACTACACAGAAACCAGATCCAGCCCACAAAATTTCTGCTATTTAAGCATCCCATACAGTTATTTTTGTTTCAGGCATAAAATATAAGAGCTCTGGTTAAATGGTACTACTGCTCCATAGTAGCCTCACGCTCCAACATTCAATCAGGAAGACAACCTTTGTACAAAGCAAGGGAACCAGGCACTCTCTCCAAAACTTGGGAAGTCTTCTTCAACCCTTAACTATGGCAAATAGAGCAAAATTCACGGGATCCCTAAACAACCTTATGTTGAAGTGCACAAAATCCCAAGTAGTCTTCATCTAATGAAAACGTAACCTCAAATGATTTGTATATAACCAGAAGCAAACCTTTTTTAGGTGATACGATGGTATAAAAGTTTATCATGGCCTAACCAGCAACACATTTATTTTCAGCAATTCACTATTTTGACAGTGAATTGCCAACTCATTCAAATAGATTACAGGCAGCCGAAGACCAAAGACAATGTTTAGGAAGCTAAAAGTAGACATGGTCACATACTGTATAAAATGAAATTAGACAAGGACAGTGGAGGATAAAAGACAATGTTTAGGAAGCCAACAGTAGCCATGTTCACTTTCTGTATCAGATTACAAGCAGAGAAACTAAATTATACCTTTGGTAAGCGCTCAGGATTTGGAAATCGCAGGTTCTGGGCATGAAGCATCTGGCGTTGAGTCATCAGCATGTTTTTCTCCTTCAGTAGAACATACCATAGCTTATTAAGATCATTCCATGACTTCAGGCGCAATTCAGAAGCTTTCCAACTTCGACCTAAG